>ML108235.1:35915-47494 GCA_003697995.1 Taxidea taxus jeffersonii | reverse complement strand
CACTGTAGTTATAAATGCCCTGAAGAAGGTACAGGGTTGAGTGATCGCAATGCTAGTCACGCAGACAGACAGACTTACCAACAGTGGAGAAACGAACAGCAATGGGAGTCCTCTTTCCAATATGCTCAAACACCTTTGCTTTGGAGTATCTGGTAATGTCATGAGTGACCTCGAAGTAGCCAAAAGCCCCTAATGAGAAAGACACAGAAATCCTCATCATGAGATCATTGCAGACCACTCAATAGGCCCTCAATGGGCATCTGGGTGACGAGAAATGGATGATGCAGCTCTGGCCTTCTGGGAGCTTCCAAGATGACTGGAGAAAGGAGTGATAGATGTCCAAACACAAAATGATGGGAGCAAAATGCAAAGCCCTCAGTGCTACACTCAGTGCTATGTAGCTGGAACCAAGAGGAAGGAGAGACAAGTGGGGCTAGAAGCAGTGGGTCAAGACTGGCCCAAGGACACAGGGCCTGAGGTGGTCTGGAATCACAGGGAGGAGCCACGAGGGAAAGAGAAGAAGCGGGAAGAAGAGAAAACACAGGGAATGAAAAGATCAATTAAACATTCAGGAAGACACCACAGGCTAAACTACAAACTGAACAGCATACCAAAGCCTTGATGGAAAAGCCACATAGAAAAAGCTGGAGAAGATGGAAGGAAAAAATAAAGAAACTAGAAAGTTCTAACTGGGAGTCAGAGCAAGGAGCTAGGAGACAAACGTGTTCTTTCTTTCTATCAAGCTTTCTTGTCCAACTGAGTTTTCAGCTTTCTTTTAAACATTACCCTAATGTTGCATTTCTGCAATAAAAGCAAGATAAAAAGTTTTATACAGCTTTTGGACAAAAAGGAAAAATTGCCACAAACCCACCCCCTAACACATTATCCTCAACTTTGCGCCATTCACTCCAGTATGTATCCCATCAGTGCACCATCTAAATCTAGCTATGATTTCAGCATGCCATGTCTGCGTTTTCACATTTTTATTTCTTCACAAAAGTGCACAAGGAAAAAAAAAGTGCACAAGGGAAGAAAAGGAAGATCACTTTCGTTTTTACTAAAATATTTAATCTCATGTTCAATCCGGAGAAATAACCATCATTTCATTATGAGTTCCTCTTCCAATGGGCATTTTTTTTTCCTTTCTCCCAGGAATGGAGATTTGCCACTTCCTTTAAAGGAGCTCCAACCCTGTGAGAAGGAATTTTGAACCCAGGTGTTGTGCAACAATCCTTTCACGACAAATAAACATGGCTCTCACCTGCTCCTTTGGCATGTACAACTCTCTCAGGGATTCTTTCCCGGTCAAAGTGAGCCATTTCATCGGTGAACACCACATCCTGAACGAGAAGGGGACCCCGGGGCCCTGATGTCATAACATTGAGTTTGTCTCCGACTGGATTACCGGCACCAGTGGTCAGGACATCGGGTTTCTAAGTGAGTAAACAGAAAAGGACAAAGAGAGCAGGAGAGTTGGTCCAATCAACCCATTCATTATTCGCGCTGTCAGAGAACACACTGTTTCCCAATTTTTAGACCTTCTGCTCAAAGTCTTTTTAAATTTCTTGGGTCTGAAATGCTGAAATGCTGCAAGATATGCCCCTGCCTAAAGGTCAGAGTCGGGTCTCTGAAATCCTTGAAAAATCTCAACACCAATCTGCTTGGCGATCTGCTCTGAAGAGCAGAAAGAGGGCTAAGTAAGCTGCCAGCCCTCTCAGCCCCTGCTCTTGACACAGCCCCCGGGCTCCACACAGGAAAGTCCTGGAGAGGAAGCTCCCCACACGGAATGTTTGAGCAGATCGTGAGAAGACGGTCTCTGGAGGAGCCATGCTGGTCATCGGTCAACTTTCAGTGGCCTTCTGAGTGCTACAGCTGTTCACATGGGTCATCCCAGAGAGCACTCCCCTCTCTCGAGCAGCACATGATAGCTTTCTGCAATATCGCTTTCCAATTCCAAAACAAAAAAGCCAAAAAAAAGTCACAGTTTTTATTGCCACTGAAAATAAACTGTTGCTGCTAAGATGGATTATAGTATCAATTGTCTAAAGATGTCAAATGTCCCCGAAATGGGATAGGTTATTTTACCATAACAAAGAATTATTTTTTAATTGACCCAATTCTCCAATATCATTAAATACATCAGAAGCTCCTGGCTGTCCCTTCTCTAGGATGCGAGCCCCAGCATTTTTTAATAAATGATCCTAAGCAGCTCTTGGAATCATCTTGGCTCCTACCCTGTACTAAGCAGGGACAACTGCCTCTCCAATGTCTTCCCCTGGCCACTGGGAAACCAGGGGAGGTGTGTGGGGGAAGCAAAGCCCAGCCATGTCCATTGAGAACAACTCAAAAAGGTCTAGTGATGAAAGTCCACGGTACCAACTTCATGTGCCTAGAATTTTCACAAACCTGGAATGGAGTGTATAACTTTTCCTTTGCAGGTACACCTACTCTGAATATTAAAAGAAGGTCAATACCTGTCTTTTTCCTAGAAGGGGATATTTGGGGGGGTCACTTTAAAAGACTATAAAAATACCATGAGCTCTTTGGGAAAATGTACTACAAAAGAGAGATCTTGGAATCTTCAGAATAAAGAAGACTCCAACACCCACTAGAGTTCTAATCACATCGAAACGCGAAGAAGCCAACATGGAACCTTAAAAGAACCATGAGCGCTGGCGTCAGAGCCTGGGTCTGACTTCCAGCTCTGCCAATCATCAGATGTGTATGTGCTGGCAAGTTACTTACCATTTCAGAGTCCCAACTCTGCATGTGCAAAATGGACAAGAAACAATGATCTCCCAGAGTTAATATGGGGATTGAAAGCACTAAATTCATGCAAAATGAGGGTGCCACACTAGGCTACCGTTTTAATGGTCATGTGGAGTGATCAGATAGCAGAAGCAAAGCATTTTAGGTTTTCTTTTCTAACCACCATGACACGTGTGTGGCATCCATTCAGACTCTGAGCAAAAATCTGCCCACACCACACCATGCTCTTCTCAACACATAAACACAGCACTAAAAGAAAAAAAAAAAAAATCAATCAATCAAGTGGATATGGTATAAAGGAGAGAAGTATGACAGAGGATACCAAAAGGCTCAGGAAAGGGAAAGGTAAACAGGTCTGAGTTGTCATTTATATCACTCATGAAACCAGTAAAAGCACATCACACACCCCCTCCGGACCACCAGGTCAGAGCGATATGGTCAAGAATAAAAACCAGGCCCAGAGAAGGCACACACATGGCAAGGCAGATGAATGGACGGCTGAATGAAGAACTAAAAAATGAGATGGTCTCACCTGATGGCCCGGACTCATGGCAAGTCGGGAGTGAGAATGCTGGAATTTTGCGACATGGGGCTTCCCTCCCACCTGATATAGGAATGTCCTCCACAATACCAATCCACTAAGAAGTGAACCTGGGTTTCTCCATCACAAATGTAGCATTCAGCCTCTCTTCCTTGCTCTAACAGATCATCAGTCCTAATTTTTAACAGCTTTCTCACACACGCTCGTGTGTATAATCTGCCTTCAAAAAAAGTGTGCCAGAAAAAGCTTCAACCAGGTCAGCAATGCTGAAGGGAGTCCAAAGGGAGGGCAAAAACTAGAAGAAAAAGATTCCTGACTTCAGGGGCTGTTTAGGGCAACACTCAATGAGAGAAACCGACCTGAACTAAAGAGAAGAGAGTATATCTTAGAAGGTAAGAAGGATGCCATATATTTGCTGAGAAGAAAAGACCTAAGGAAATGAAGCTGTATTAAATAAAATGAGAAATGGGGCAAGGGGATGGACCATAGAAAACAAGTTTTTAAGCATGATTTCTGAAAAAAAAAAAAAAAAAGTGCAAGGCTTTAGAGAAATTTCTAGAAGATAACAATAGCTTGGTGTGAGCAGCAGTCTTGCCTCAAAATGCCCTCTTTTCTCATCTCTATGTTATAAGGAAGTGACAATGGACAGTCTGAGGTTAAAGGTTCCTCCTTACAGAACCCAAGACAAAAAGGAATGAAAGCAGTTATTAAGTGCATCTGCTTGCCTTGAGGGACACTATATTCCAGCTACGTCTCCAAAAATACTACAAAATAAGCAATTAAATCATCTCCCTAGCTTCCCTTTTCTACTCCATAGGTATATTCAGAGTCAGGAAGAATGTGTGCATTAAGATTTAGAATAAATTTACACAACATGTGTAGGGGGTGCCTATGGTGTGTTAGGTGCTAGGGACCATAGTAGCAAATATCAACATTCCTGCTCTCATGGAACTCCCAGTCTATGGGGGTTGTTCAATGTCATATTACTTACAGAAGCAAAAGCTGACATGTAGTTTAAATATCCAAAAATAGAAGAAGAGTTTATTAATGAAATACTATGCCACCATTAAGAATCTCATCCACAGTGGGGCGCCTGGGTGGCTCAGTTGGTTGAGCGACTGCCTTCGGCTCGGGTCATGATCCTGGAGTCCCGGGATCGAGTCCCGCATCAGGCTCCCAGCTCCACGGGGAGTCTACTTCTCCCTCTGACCTTCTCCTCACTCATGCTCTCTCTCAAATAAATAAAATATTAAAAAAAAGAAAAAAAAGAATCTCATCCACAGAAAAACTTAAGTAACAATAAACTATCATAACATTTAGGTGATATCATTATAGGTCATTTTAATTTTCTTTAGATTTCTATTTTCTTTCCTAAAATAATTTTTAAGTCAGAAAGTCTACCTACATCTAATCAAATATCAGAAGTTTTTCAAATTATCTGTATTTTGTATTGACTTAATGAAGACAATGTATATATCCTCATGTCATACAGTTCCTAAAAACATGTTTTGAGGTCCTATTTTATTTCAGAGAGAGAGATAGTGCGGATGACTGGGAGGCACAGAGGGAGAGGGAGAAACAGACTCCCCACTGATCAGGGACCCTGACTCAGGGCTCCATCCTAGGACCTTGGGATCATGACCTGAGCCAGACACAGACGCCTAACCAATAGAGTCACACAGGTGCTCCCTTAAAAACATTTTTTGTTTTTTTTTATTATTATTAACATATAACATAGTATTTGCTTCAGGGGTACAGGTCTATGAATCCTTAAAAACATTTTTAATGGGGGTGCCTGAGTGGCTCAGTGGGTTAAAGCCTCTGCCTTCGGCTCCGGTCATGATCCCAGATTCCTGGGATCCAGCCCCGCGTCAGGCTCTCTGCTCAGTGGGGAGCCTGCTTTCTCCTCTCTCTCTGCCTGCCTCTCTGCCTGCCCCTCTGCCTACTTGTGATCTCTGTCTGTCAAACAAAAAAAAACAACACATTTTTAATGAAGGTACTGTGTCACCACAAGTGTCCATGTCTAATCACCTTCTAATTACTTTCTAAAAACTCCTTAAGTTATACTTAACTTTTACTTGCCCATGTAAATTTAAAAACATGAAATCTCCATTTGGAGTTACATCTTTAGCTTAAAATGACTGCACAGAAAACAAAGAAGCATATGATAGATATGTAATCATTTTTACAAGGAAAGACCCTAAATAGGGTGGTTCTTCTCTACTTTCTTTCTTTAGAGAAATAATTACAACGCAGAGGGAAAATTCTTCAGAGAATGAGCTGCTAAGATAGGTATGTTACCTATCATAGTCCATTGATGGTAACATACACAATTTTTTAATAGTTTAAGATCTTTAAAGCTGGGGTATGTCCTACCATCCGTGGCATCTTAGCAATGCGTCCTGGTTTGGCCATGCAGTTTTCTCCTGAGTAGTATATGGGGTGCTAGAACATTTCACAGTGCCGGTGTCTCAGACTCAATGAAATAGGACGTTTCCTCGAGGCTAGGAAAGCACGGTCTTAAAATCCAACTCAAAAACAGCTATATTTAAGTGTGTAAATTCCTTTGTCAAGATGGATACACCGAAACTATGGCCACTAAATGCTGACAGAAGAGGGGCAGGGGGAAAAGAATGTGTATATGCCCATGACCGTGAGGGAGCCGGACATGGAAGAAGGGCAGGGTGAGACAGAAGAGACCAAGACAGAGCACTGAGGGACAGCACCATCCCCTCGCAAGGAAGGGAAGAGGCAGCGAAGGAGAAAGAATGCATGAGGAGGCAGGGAAGAAATGGAAGCTTGTCACAGACTCCAGACTCCGGGACAGAGAATTTCAGGAAAGAAGCCAACACTGGCACTTGCTGCACCAAGACCAATGGAACTGAGGACTGAAAAGAGGATTCTGGTCTTGGAAACCTAGGGCCTCTGGTGACCAATCCCATGACAATTTCAAGGGTAAATAAAATAAAACAAGAGAGAACCAGCCACTGACTACTACTGATGGTGTGACTTGAACCAAGGAAAAATGACTCTGACGGGGTGCATCTGAGGTCCTGTAATAAAGGATTGTGACCATTGTCTTTGACTTTAAATCAGTGACCGGGAGGTGTAAGTTTCAGCGGGCCGGCCCAGGAATGCAGAGGAGGGAAGGAAGCAGAGGTGATGAATGCAGTGTCTAGAACAGCAGTGACAAAAGGAAGCGGGGAGAGGTGGTGGCTCAGAAGGCAGTGCGCATCCCGTGTCCAATTCCAGGGTCAGCGCCATGCACGGAGCACTATGATCAATCCCAGTCTAAATACAATTTGTTTTTGTTCTGGTTTAGGGCAAACTTGCAGCAATCTCCAGCATTTCAAATACTTCTGAACGAGTAAGCGGAGAGCAGTGAAAACCAGCCCTCTGGGCCTACAAACAACCACAAAAATAGCCAGGAACGGGACACTTGGAAGAGGTTGCCTGGTTAGGGAGCCCAGTCAGATGAAGCCAAGCCACTCCCTGCAGCAGCTGAGAAGGGCAGAGTCTGGTCAGGAGGGGATGAAAGGAGAGAAGGGGGAACAAAAAGCCCACAAACGGCGGAGCCAGCAGCCTCCAGATGAGGCTAAGGGCAGCAACAGGGTGGCAGGCTTTATACAGATGCTAGGGGAGAAATGGCTGGAGGATAAACTAAGTCTGAGCCTGCCTACAGGTCAAGGACATAAAAAGCAGCCATAGGGCACCTGGGTCACATTAGAAGCTCACCATCCCAACATGGACTCATGGTACCATCCAGAGGGTGCGGCATTGAGAACAAGGGCCTCTCAGGCATACCCCGTTCAACACTCACTCATTCATTCCACTGGCCTTGTCCCTGTCCCCTCCCTTCCCCCACGCCATCCCCACAGACCACAGAGGATGCCAGGCAAGAGGAATCTCTATGTTCCGCACAAACAACAGGACAGGCTGCAGTCTTGGAGGAGGGAGGACAGGGGGCCCCTGCAGGACGGTGTGTGTGATAAACCAGACCACAGCCATGCCCCACAGCCTGTGCCCTGGTACTTGCCAGCTACAGGCCAAAGAAACAACACCCCAGGATGCCAGCTCTGGGCTTTCTCTGGTAAGAGGATGGAGGATAGCCATTTCTGGTCCAACGCTAACCAAGAAGGACAGAGGATCAATGCAATTGACAGAACTGTACAGAATTGCTAATTTCTCTTCCTAACAGCCATTTCTGAACCACCCGCCATATGCAAGGCTTTACCCTAGTTACCCTTACATAAATCATCTCCCTTAGGCCACCAATAATCTAGTGAGAGAGAGGTTATTATTTCCATTTAATGAGTGATGCTGTATGATTGGAGAATTTCAGTGATTTTACACAGATTTCAATGTTGGGGCACAGGTCTACCTGTTCTATATAACAAGTATGATGGGCAAAGAGATTTCTTCCAACTTGCTGACTATTATGTTATTGTTGTTACTGTTGTTTTTAAACTCAGATCACTTTAGGATTAGAATTTTTTAATGACAGAAAAGCTTTTCATTGGTGGAGAATTCTAGGAGCTCTCTCTCTCTCAGGGAAAGCAGCATTTGTATTTGCTAAGGTATTTACATCTTTCTGACTGACAACTATCCATAACATTCATACATGCTTCTCCTGAACCAACCGCTCTTCCTGCCTCCACCCCATGCCATCCCTCGAGCTAGGCCAAGGGCATCTTCTTGTTCCCCACAGAACAAAATATTTATAATTCCCTATTTGTTTCACTGTTTTTCCTCTCTAGACAGTATACTCGTCTTACATCTATATCCCTGACACCTGACACGACGCCGTTATCAACAAGTATACAAAAAAAGGCTTGTGTGGGACTCCTGGGGTGGCTTCATCAGTTAAGCATGTGACTTTTGATTTTGGCTCAGATCATGGTTTCGGGGTCATGGGATTGAGCCCTGCTTCAGGCTCCATGCTCAGTGCAGAGTCTGCT
This sequence comes from Taxidea taxus jeffersonii, assembly GCA_003697995.1. Classification (NCBI taxonomy): domain Eukaryota; kingdom Metazoa; phylum Chordata; class Mammalia; order Carnivora; family Mustelidae; genus Taxidea; species Taxidea taxus. The sequence goes on along the minus strand of ML108235.1, from coordinate 39,226 downwards.
TATCCCTCTCCCTCTGCTCCTCTCCTTGCTCTCTCTCTCTCTCTCAAATAAATAAAATATTTTTAAAAGGCTTGTGGAGTGGTTGGCAGGTTGGCTCAGTTGGTTAGAACGTGGTGCTGATAAAAAGGCTTGTGGATTCAACATGTGAATAAATTAAGCTATGGACCAACACAAAATGGCCAAGAAAGATTATTTCTAAGTAGAAGAAGGAAGCAACAAAAATCTCTCTCTCTCTCTCTCTCTCTCCCTGCATCTCCCCTCCCAAAAATAAATGGGAAATGTTTGAATTTATAACTTCAAATTCTGATCAAACACCATTAGACAAATGTTATGAAAACTGCTGCAGAAATTGGCAAAGAAGTACTTTGGCTTGTCTAAAAACTGACACCATGATCAAAAGTAAGGACTCAAAGTAAAATTCCATTTTGGCTTTGCTCTTTCTTATTTTTGGCTGGAGTTAAGACATGAATGAAGAAATTTTCCTGGGAGGAGTAAGGCCGGCTTTCTCTGATAAAATATTCTATCAACAGTTTCCATTTATTAGTGCCCTCTGCTTACAGAAGTTCCAAGAACTTAGTAAACATCATTCCTCCATGTTTTGACAAAGATTGGTAATACAGCCCATCCCTAACTTTCAATCCCAAAGGAGTCATAATGACATCTTATCATTCTCAGAGATCAACACAGAATATATGATGTTTTCTAGCAAATTATGGCTTAACATTCTACATTTATTCAACAAAGATTCATCAAATATGCACAATGTACACATCCATGTACAGGAAACCAAAGACTGTCTTGGCCCTCAAATTTCTTTGGGGAAAAGGGGAGAGACTGGAGTGCTCCAAGCCTCCCAACCCATTCCAAGGGACTAGGCAGTTTGGGAAAAGAACCCAGGCCTCACAGGGTCCCCAGCCTTCTCCCCTTTGGAAGCCAGTGGCCACAAGCAACACACATCCTGCTCTCCCAGGGGCTGGCCTGATAATCTCCTTTGCCTAAATGCAAGGGGTAAATTCAACACAGGGGTTATTTTAGCAAGTCCTCTTGGCCAAAACGCCTAAGCCACGTTCTCCAATCAAGCCTCTACCAGTAATAAAAATAACACTTGGAACTCACTCATCCTGCTGATTCTTGCTTCAGCTTGGGTATGGAATTTGTGTGTGAGAGGTCTCACTTACTAGACGTTCTCAAACCTCATAACAACAAAAACAGCTTAGTATATAGGCATTGTTCTAAACTCTACTTGGGTTATCACATTTAATCCAGCTGTCTGAAGTATGAGTATACCTCCATTATAAAGAAGAGGAAACTGAGACACAGAGAAGTTATGCAATTTACTCCAGGTCACCCACATAGAAAAGGTCAGAATCAGAATCCGAACCCAAGTAAACTGGCTCAAGAATGCAAACTCTTAACCATAATACTACAGCATTTCTTAAAACAACAGAGCTAACATGTCCTGTATGCATTCTATGTGCTGGGTAATTGACATGTATTAATTTACATGCATGTGTTACATAAATGAGTCCTCAACAATCCTTTAAGGTAAGGAGAATTATTAGCCCAAATTTAATACGGAGAAACCATGGGGGAGGGAGGTGAAGCAACCTGCCCAGGAGTCAAGTGACAATTTGAATCCTATCTGACTGTAAAGCCTGACCCTTCACTGCTTCACAAAACCACCAGGAACTGTATTTATAACCACCAGAAGATAAAGAAGGGCTTAAAAGACATATCAACCGATGCAACGTGTGAACCTTATTCAGACTGCATTTGAACAAAGCATTAAAAAGCAGAGAGAGACAGACAGACGTGCCAAGAGTCCCCAAGACCATTTACCTCCAGGTGATTCCCTAGGAGGAGTCATGGGACCCAGCACTGAGTCATACTCAGGCTGTAATTTATTATAGCATTTTAATACAAAGCAAAACCCCAGCAAGGAGAAAGGCATGTGGAGTGAAGTCCGGAAGAACAACGAGCACAAGCTTCCAGAGTCCTCTCCCCGGGGAGTCACACAGGGCACACTTAACCCTCCCGGCAAGATGTGGCAATACCTGTGAAATGTTGTCTGGCAGGGAAGCTCATTAGAGACTCAGCACACAAAGTTTATATAAGGAGCTGATGGTGGAGGTGCCCTCTGGCTCCCAGCAGGAAAGCAGGGATTCAGTAAACACCACATTGTTTGTACAGCTCTGGGAGTCAGCCACTCTTACCAGCCCAGGTCGGGGAGCCTTCCTGAAATCCAACTTCCAGTTGCCAGCCAGGAGCCACTCTTGCAAGCAAGACTTTCTACAGTCAACTTTGGTCTATAGGTGAACTCTTTTCTGCACAATCAGGGAAAGTGAACACACTGACTGGCAGAGAAAGGTAAGCGATTACTGCTCAGGTTCTAGATGTGACAGTGGTATTCTTACAGAGTTGTTATCTTCTGGAGATAAAGGCACTTGTGAGGTTCATTATATGATCCTCTCTACTTCAGTTCTGGTTTCAAATTTTCCACAATATAAAATTTCAGGGTGTTTTTTTGTTTTTTACATCAAGAATCAAGGAGAAATGTCTAATAAAAGAAAGAGGGAAGAAGGTGAAGAGAGAGAAAGGGCGGGCTGCATCAGTAACTCTAACAAGTGAGTGCTGGTTGTGACCACACTCCATACTGAATTATTTCCCTAGAGCCACCCATTCTGTCACGACAAAGAGCAGAATTCAGCACTGCTCACAAAATACACACTAGGCAACCGACCAGATGGTTAATGCCAGCTCCTGCCCAGAGAGCGCTTATCATCACGAGAAAATGTGAAAACCCTAACTACCAAGAAGGCCATTTAATACTAAATTCCAGATGTAGTCGGATGGGCTTTATTATTGTTGTTATTGTTGTTGTTGTTATTAACCTTAAGACATTCTAAGCATCAGAAGGCACCCCACCTTAATTAAGGGCCCAACACACCAGGGCGATTCACAAGATCAAAATACATGAAGTGATAACACTGGAAAAAGTTTCTGATTGCCTTAATGACCAAAAAGGATGCTTCCTGGGCTACATGCAGAGACTTCATCACTGGGATGCACTTTGTCCTGTAAGCAAACTTCATCATGGTTAAGCCACCAGGTGCCTTGTTACAGGTCAAGGCCAACAGGTCATTCTAAGCTCAAGAAGCAAGACTGATTTTCATTCTACTTTACTCATTGTCTAAGTTATCCTGTTTCCTCCACCTAGGGTATGGTCACTCTCAAAAAAAAAAAAAAAAAAAAAAATTAAATAACATACCGTGGAAAATGTGAAATCTTTTCAAAAAGGGTAAAAAATAATC
>ML108235.1:18903-35515 GCA_003697995.1 Taxidea taxus jeffersonii | reverse complement strand
AAAAAAAAAAAGAAAGAATAGAAAAAGAAAAAACCAGGGAGTGGGAGGGAGAATGTTGATAAAGAGCTGCCCACTTACACAGTAAAAATGACATAACATTAAAAAAAAATTATATCTGCCTATCACCACATCACAAGAAATGACTAAATAGATTTTCACATGGAATGTATGGTTTGGATAACATAGTAAGTTGGCTACCTGGATTGAGGTAGATTACATTTCCCAGCTGCCCTCTCTATCAGGTGTGGTCATGTAACAGGCCATTGGAGCCAATGTAGGCAATGGAAGATGAGTGGAAATGACCTACACCGCTTATAGCCTGGTCCCTAAACCCCCCACATACCCTTCTCCATGTCCTTAACCTTCTACAGATGGACACTGATGCCCAAGGAAACCTTTAATGCTAAGCCTGGAACCCTCCCTCAATAACTATAGGCCATAGAGTACTCATCCCAAACCACTTTGGCCCATCATGTAAGAGAGAAATAAATTTCTATTATGTTCATACAGTAACACATTTCGGAATTATTACAGCCCTTAGCCCACATATGACTTCAAAGATGAGCTATGGATCAATAATAAAAAGGCAATCTAGTTTTTTAAAGGACAAAATACTTGAACAGCTATGTCAGAAGAACATAATCCAATGGTTAATAAGCACATGAAAAGACGCTCATTTGCACTGGTAATGAGAATAACGCAAATTACAACCACAGTGAGACACCACTTCATACCCACAAGAATGGCTAAAATTAAAAGACTGACAACACCAAAGCTGACAGAATGTGGAGCAACTGGCACTCTCATACACAGCTGACAGAAGTGTTAAATGGTATAAATGCTCTGGAAAAAGACTTAGCATTTCTTATAAAATACTCACTTACCCTATGACCCAACAATTTTACTGCAGGCATTTCCTAAGAGAAATGAAAGCATATGTGCACAAAAATATCTGTTGAAAACTTTTCATTGCAGCTTTATTCATAACAGCCGAACAGTGGAAATAGCCCACATGCCCAGCAACAGTGTATACAAATGGTACTGTATTCATGCGATGGAATACTACTCCGCAATAAAAATAATAAACTGCTGATACAAACAGCATCATGAATGAACCTTATAACACTTTTTTCTTGTTTTAATCTTAAAACATTTTTGCTGAATTAAAGAAGTGTTAACACAAAAAAGCAACTAAGCCAATGGCTAAAAAGAAATCAAAAAGGAAGGTTGCCTGGGGCAAGACTGCAAAGGTTGCAGTAAATCACTGGGAAACAGCATGATAGAACTTTCCAGGGTGACAATAATTGTCTCTGTACCTTGAGGAGGGAATAGGATTCACGGGTGTATATGTGTATCAAAATATCACTGAGGGGCGCCTGGGTGGCTCAGCCGTTAAGCGTCTGCCTTCGGCTCTGGTCATGAGCCCAGGGTCCTGGGATCGAGACCCCACTCCCCACTCAGTGGGAAGCCTGCTTCTCCCTCTCATACTCCCTTTGCTGTGTTCCCTCTCTCTGTCAAATAAATAAAATCTTTTTTAAAAAATCATGGAATGGTACACTGAATATTTGTATATTTCATTGTACATATTACCTTAAACACATAAAAAATATTGAACTCTGTTTTGCATGTTTAGTGTTGACGGGTGATGTCTACTGATGGCTATAACCTACTCTGGGATATACAAAGGGATGGACAGTTACAATAATACATAATTTAAAAAACACGTAATAAAGGATACATAGCAAAATGTGGTGAATATATTTAAGTATACACTGCAGGATTCCTTAAACTTTTCCGAATGTATGAAATTTTCCATAAAAAGCATTGGAGAATTAGAAAGGCTATGGGACATATGCAAAATTCCCTTTGGAGGATCTGGAGGAGGAGGTCATCTCAAAGAAATAAGCAGTTTTCACCAAGAGTAGCTAAAAGTGAAGAACAAGACATTAAAGTGACTGCCGATCAGGACCGTCCACACAGTGCACAGACATGCCCTCGGCAGAGGAGACAACAGTATTTCAACTATAAGCCCCCATTATAGATGTGTTCTTGGGAGCCCAATGTTTCACTCATGGGCAACCACGTAGGGTAAATCACCACTAGTGCTGTAATGATTTAACAACAGTTAATGATTCTCAAAATATAGAGGCAAGCTAGTCTCAGAACAAAATGGGGGGATGGGGTCCTTTACAGATGAATAAGTTGTGCTTTATGAAACACTCACTATATTGCCCATATTGCTCTCAGTTCACAGAGTATCATGAAAACTTCAATGTGAATCAGGATTTAGCGACCACTAGATACAGAAAGAATCCTGGCCCCCAGCAGGTAAATTCTAATCCTGACTCTGCCCCTAACTGGCTGCCCATCCTTGATAAGACTCCAAGTCTCTCTTGTTCACTTTAGGAACTCATGAAAAACTGAACTACCCTCCTGGCATATAATAAAAGACAAAACAAAGAGAGAGAAGTGCTAGGTCCTTAGAGGGGCATGAAAACCTTCTCAAGAGCAGGGAATTATAAAGCGATCCACAGGATGCTTAGCATCAAGACTCCAGTTCAAGAATATTAACTCAATTTTGAGAAAGAGCATTAAGATGAGAAAAAGCATGGCTCTGGCCCTCTCTCTGCCATGGGAACTGGGCAAGTCCCTCAAGACTCTCTGGTCCATTAGGACAAGAGAAGACTGAGATCAGAAGCACTCCCAACTAACCCAACCTGCTCAAAGATGCTCTTTGAGACTCTGCGCCCCTGGATACAGGCCAGGAACTCCTCATCCACCACCACGGAGCTGAACTCCCTTCTCGTCTTTAAAGTTCTTGTTCAGATGTCACATGCTTTGGGAAGCTTTTCAGCCAAGTCCAGTCACTCCCTTTACACTTACAGATAACCTATAATAGAGCCCTCAGCACGCTGTATGGTAATCACCTGTTTATCTGTGCCGTCTCCCTGACTAGACTTTGAGCTCCCCTACGCTATAGTTCTTGCCTCACTGGCATCTGTACACCTCGTCTCAGCACGGTGACTAGCACAGGCAGGCACTCCAAGAATACGTATGAATAAACGCACTAACCAATCCCCAATGTCGCTTCTAGCTCTAAAATGTTAGGCATGGTGTTTTTAAAATGCAAATGGAATCACGGACATAAAAATTCTTTATTTCGTCGTTGAATGCCGTGCGTACGGAGTACTTGTGACTACTGTTGGGGTACCAGGATGATAAAACGGGACCCCTGCCCCCATGGCACCCCGCAAATATGGAACATCGGAGTAACTCCTTGAACAAGGTCAAGGCTGGAGCCCGGTCCCATTTCCTCCCTCACTTCCTTTCTTGCAGCTGTAGCTCTCTGCCTCTTTCCCCGTGAGCCTTCATTCCTCCCTCAAACTGCGACCTCTGTCCCGGCTGGTAAAACTGCAAAATTCGGAGCCAATCGCCCACGCCCTGCGGCCCACGACAAAACCAGCAGGCTTGCCCCCGGACCCAGAACCCTCTCTCCCCCCTCCCGAGAATGGAACAGTCCACCGAGACCGAAAAGCTGCGCCCTCCCCCTGCCAGCGATCCGTGGAGGAGCCCCCCGCACCGCCGCTGCGTAGGCGAAGCCTGGGCCGTTACTCGCCGACGCCCAGCGCAAACCTTCCGGTCGGCTCGGGGGACGCGGACTATACCTGCGCGGCCCGCTGCTCCTTCCAGAACTTCATCTGGTCGCTGGCTGGATCCCGGCTGTCCGCCATCGTGTGTGACTGGCTTCGCAGAACCTTGCAAGTGGCCTCGGCTCTCTCGTCTCCACCCTCAGCGGACGACTCCGACTACCGCGGCGCGACATATAGTAGGCGACTGCAGCCTCCGCCAGTCAGCAACGCCCCTCGACCCCTCCCCCTTGTCCCGCCCCCGCAGGGAGACTGCCTCCTGATTGGCCGCTCCAGCGCCAGGCAGGATGGGATTGGAAGCCAAATATGGGCGGGAGGAGACGGACAAGGCGCTGGGTCCACTGTGGGCGGAGACGGAACCTCGGGACTGGAAGAGCCCAGAAAGGTGGGGGAGAAAGGAGGGGAGCCTGATCTCTCCGACCCCGCGAGCCTGGGGTTTATGAACCCAGACCTGGGCCCCACCTCTGGGGCTCTGACTCTCGCCTCGGGTTATCAGCATCCCTCACGCTGCCCCGCGACGCGACGGCGGGTGGCCGGCTGGTTTTGATGAGGGAAGGTTGAGGCGCTGCAGGGTGGGGCTTTGCACTTTAAACGCGATCTCAGCTCTTAGTCAGAAATCCTGAGTTGAATTCCTCTGTGCAAAACGAATTTTTGACTTAACCCTGGTGTTAGTATCGTTTGCCACTGGGGGATTGATGGGAATTTGGAATAAATGCAAACACTGCTTCCTCAGTTAAGTTTGAACCAGTTATATTACTCTCAAATGTCACGTCAGTTTTCCTGGACACAGACTATATACATAGAAAAACTGCTTTTAAAAAGAAAACCGGAAAAATGAAACACGGACAGGTTCTTAATACTCTTAATAGTCAAACCGGAAAAATGAAACACGAACAGGTTCTTAATACTCTTAATAGTCAAACCGGAAAAATGAAACACTGACAGGTTCTTAATACTCGTAATAGTTTCAAATGCATTAAGAAGGAAGTTCATTCAGCCTTTTAGGTTCCCTTTTGGCTGAGCAGGCTCCCCTTTTTGGCGTGTCTACCATGTGCAAGATGCAGCTAGATGTTTGCCAGACTGTATCATTTAATCCTTACAACCACCTCGTGATGAAAATCTGGTTATCCCTCACTTTAAATATGAAGGCTCTGGGACTCCTGGGTGGCTCAGTGGGTTAAGCCGCTGCCTTCCGCTCGGCTTGGGTCATGATCCCAGAGTCCTTGGATCGAGTCCTGCATGGGCTCCCTGCTCAGCAGGGAGCCTGCTTCTCTTTCCGCCTCTGCCTGCCTTTCTGCCTCCTTGTGTGCTCTCTCTCTCTCCTCTCTGACAAATAAATAAATAAGATATTAAAAAAAATATATATGAAGGCTCTGAGGCTGAAGAGAGGTGGAGGAACTTGCCCAAAGCTTAAAAACTCACAGAATGTCAGAGCCTGGATCCTGAGTCTTCTGATTTCAAAGCCTGGGCCCTGAACCACTGGGCCTATCCTGCTTTTCTGAGAATAAGAATTTTGAAAAATTCCAAGAATTTTGGCTCTGTGTTTTCAAAGAGCCATGTTGGAAAATTAAATACTTAGTAAGTTATTGACTCGTTTGTCATTGTAATCAAATGGACTGAAATATTCTCCCCTTTAGGTGCTAGGATTTCTCTTTAAACACCTTAATACATATAAACCTACCATAATCTTCAGATTAAGAATGCTCAACTTTTAAGTTTGACTTTTTTCCATAAAGCTACAAATAATGGATGGGCACGTGACTGTGGAAATTGCAGAAGATCATGATTTTACAAAAGCGTGGTATCAAGAATCTGTCATAAAAGTCTAACCTTTGCAATTCATTGAAAAGCAGCCCCCAAATCAATCTTCAGTTCCCTGTATTTTTCCTTCATTACACTTAACAGAACTGTGAAGATGCTCTTAGCTGTGTGATTTGTGTAATGTCTTTCGCTATCCACAACTCAGGAAACATAGAGAGGCATAGAGAGGTTAAAATAAGTAACTTGTAAAAAATAAAAAATAAAATAAAATAAGTAACTTGTCCAAGATTACACCATTATTAAGACAGAGAGTCAGGGGGCACCTGGGTGGCTCAGTGGGTTGAAGCCTCTGCCTTCAGCTCAGGTCATGATCCCAGGGTCCTGGGATCGAGCCCCGCATCAGGCTCTCTGCTCCCCGGAGAGCCTGCTTCCTCCTCTCTCTCTGCCTGCCTCTCTGCCTACTTGTGATCTATGTCTGTCAAATAAATAAATAAAATCTTTTTAAAAAATTAAAAAAATTAAAAAAAGACAGAGAGTCAGGATTCTAGCCCTATCTCCTGAGCTCATGGCTTGTTGAGTAAATAAATGTTGAAAAAATCAAATTAATCATTTTCTTCAGTGACCAAATTTCAACAAAGTAAATAAAAAGAGACCTCACATGTTAACCTTTGTTCTTTACATGAACGTTGCTCTGTTTTGTTTTTTTTTTCTTCTGTTTCCTTTAGTGTTGGTTTGGATTCCTGAGGAATTTCCAGCGAAAAAGAAATGGAGAAACAAGACACTTTCAGATCATGTCATATCTTGTACATTAAAATAAGGTATGTGCTTTCAAGTAATGACAATGAATTTATTTTGGTTACACACCCAGTATTATATTCATTGACCTCACAACTATAATCTTAATATAGTTTAAGTGAAAACACTTCTAAAAATCAGCCTTAGTTAAAAAATGCATTACATCTATGTGATTCCTAAAGGTAATTCCAAGTGATTGGCTCTATAAACAAATTTGGTCCCAGATTCGTATATTTTATTAACATAAACAGAGGAGTATTTTCGTGGATATTGAATACAATTGTTATTTAGAAAATGCTGTTCTCTGGTTATGCAGAACCCAATGAAATAAAATGTCCTGGCACAAAACAGAATGTTGTGAATCCTCAGATCATCAAGTATAAAACCAAGCTTACGAAGTAGGCCATTAAATAAACGCTGAAGAGAAAAGGCTGGCCATGCAACTAGGTACCTTTATTGACAAATTTTCTTTCATCACTTACTTGAAAGAAAAGAATGGAGAGGACGAATTCTGTTTTCTTGGATGACAGACAGGTACACAGGGCAGCATGAACAGTAACAGACACCAAGGTTGGTATTTCTGTTCTGATTCCACCCTCCCTCTTAGGAGCTGAGAATGTTCCACATGTTTTTATTTCATTCTTTTCACAATGGCCTTGTTATGGAGTTATGGAGTAACTTGGAGTTGGAGGGGGAGGCAGAAGCAACAGAGTGTAAAAGAAGAGAGATGTTTTGCAATCCAGAATGTCCCGGGAGGGAAGGATGGTGAACTCTACCACAGCTGCGTGTTTCTAGCCCACTGTGGGCTGGGCCTGAGCAGACAGGACAGGGAAGCTGAATCTGCAAAAAGTGCCAGTGGTTTTATATGTGGCAGTGGCATGTACCCTCTACTCTGCCTACTTTGCTTTACCACACCTTACTCCTGCTTTAATAAGAACAATTACTTTGGAGGACGTAGCCCCCATGTCCTTTGGCATCTGGTAGTGGCCATAGTTGGAACTATCCCGAGGGAAAAAAAATCCATGTGCTCTTTCTCCCCCAGGCCACGTGTTCCATGTATTGCTCTGGGTGTTTGAGCAAAAGGAAACACAGAAATAAGAATTTGGAATTTGTTATTACCCTAACTTCTTTTTTTTCTGATTTTAAAAGTAATGACTGCCTACTAATGGGAGCTTGGAAATATAAAATAATATGTGAAATAAACACTTATCTACAGGTGGTAATAAATATCTTCTTACTAATATTTTCTCTTGTGTATATAATGTGTGTGAGAGAGAGAGAGAGAAAGAGACTAATAATAGATCATACAGAATATATAATTTTGTGTGCTGCTTTTTTTTTCAACTATTAAATCTGTTTGGTAAGGACAATTTCATTCATACAAAACAACAACAGCTTACAACAATCTGAGTGCTGGACACACCATAAGAGACAGGGAGGCACTGCAGGCACTCGGAGCCCTTCCCCCACTCCCAAAGACCCTGGGTCCTTCTCCACCCCCTAGCCCCTGAGGGAGATGAGAGCTGAAGTATTCCTGCCACCCTCTGCCCAAAAAGACCATGGCACAGAGCACTTCTCATGTTGCTCATTAGTACTGGGGAAGGGCCCTCCCTTAGTACTGGGGAAGGGCCCTCCCCTCACTGGCTGAGACACAAGAAGTTGAGTTGTTGGGAGGGAGGAGATTAAAGTCGCAAATGGACAAGAAGCAGAGTGGGGACATCTTTGGTGTGAAGACCCCCACCTACCCACTCACCTAGGCCACAGTGGAAATTTGCAGGACCATAAAAGTGACCCTGCCTTTGCCCACACGCTCCCCTTTTTTGAAACTTTCAAAACATTTCATTTCCCCTGAATTTCACGTGATACAAAGTATTACAGGCTTAAACCTGTCATCGAAATAGAAGGCTCTTTCCGTTCTTCAAGCCAGCTTTCCTCAGAGGCAAATAAATAAGAAACAAATCGTGTTCTATAGATCATATATGGAAGATTTTCCTTTACAAGAACAAAAACATTTAGGGACATGATATTTAGTATAGCTTAGCATTCCAGTGTATGTTGATAAATTTAGTTAATTGTTGGGCGGTACATTGCAAACATGAAAGAACTCAATAGACAGCAGAAAGCTTAATCCTTGATTAAGAACAAGGCATCTGACAGTTTTTTTAATAGTTTTTTTTTTTTTAAAGATAATGCCATTTGTCAATTCAGATCATGGGAGGCTTCCTTGAGGAAATAATGGCCAAATGAATCTTGAAGGATGAACGGGCATTAGGAATAGTGCCAAGAATAAACATTATGTTAACCCTGCTGTGGCCACAGAAATCTAAAGAGATTTCTTCCGTTCTTTCTTAAAAGCTTGACTTCATCAGTGATGGTGTTGTGACACCTTGTCTAGTATGAGAAGAGCAAGCAAACATTTCCAGCTGCAGTTCAGCCTTTCTTAAGTTGGCCCAAGCACACCGGCCTCTGTATCTGACTCAGACTGGCTTTGGCTCCTGCTGTTCATCCACTCTCCTTCCTCGTCTTTCCCTCCCTTGCAAGGGCTGTGCAAGTCTGTCGTGTTAACTACTGGGATTACTATGTCTGGCTTGAGTTATTTTCCAGGGCTGCTGTCCTTGAGGCATTTTAATGGTCTCCTTGGTATAAACTGTGAAGTGCTGCATTTGTGCTTGACTCTGTTCTTAAATCTGGATGCAGAAACCAGACTTGGTTAAGCTTTGACAATTTGAAAAAATGACAAAAACCTCATAGATAAATCAGCACAATCAATATGGTTGAGACCACACAATTATGTATCTGTGAAGAAAATAATAGTTATAAATTGTACACGTTGAGTGTAACTATGGGATGTAGACCAGGAGGACTGGGACCGGTGTCTCTCTCCCCCTATCTCTCCCGTGAGCCCAGATCATAGACCAGTAGGGCTTCAAGGGGCAAAACAACATGGTGCACAGTTAAAAGTCTCAGCTCTAACATCAGAGCACTTGGGTTTGAATCCCGCTACAGCTTCTTACAAACTGGGTCACTTAATCTTTCTTAGCTTCCATTTCTCACTTTTGAGATGGAGGTAGTCATACCTTCTGTATTAGGTTTAACCTAGGCTGCTAAATGAAAAGAACCCCCCCCCGAATACCATGGCTTAATCAATGTAAAAATGTATTTCTCTCACATAAAACATCTCAGAACTAGACGGCATGGCTGGTTAGGCACTTCAGCCATCCTCAATGTGCGGCTTTCATCTCTGAATCCCCCTCCCTCAGCCATAGCTGTATGCCAACCATGAGAAGGGGACAGAGGAGCAAAGGGAGCATATGCCTGTTCCTTTTGAAGGCACGACCTAGAAACAGCACACTTGATTTCCGCTCACAGTCCCTTGGCTGGAATTTGGTCACATGGCCATACCTAGCCATTCAGGAAGCTGGGGAATATAGTCACCAGCTGTGCAACCATGTGCTTGGCAAAACTCAGGCATTCTGTGATAAAAGAAGAAAGGAAGATGGAGATTGGTGGTCAACCAGCAGGATCTGCCACACTGATGTCATTGGGTTGTTGCGAGGATCAAGAGAGATGGAGCGTACAGTGGGCTTTAGTGCTCTGCATTTCCCAATATTGCTCTTGAGCCACACATGGTTTTTTCATGGATGGCTACAGCTGTTGAGGAAATACAGCAAACTTGGCATTAGGGTATTATATCACAGCCTACCCATATAGAGTGTGCTGGAGTGAAGAAACTGCCTCTGGCCACTGCAAGTGTAGCTCCCAGTCCACATGGTGATAAACAAGGACTGGCCACCGCCCTAAACCAAACCTTCCTATTCCACACAACCATCACCTCAAACCTATTTTACTTGTTTATTTAATAGGCAGGTATATGATTCCTACAATGTCCCATGTTCTACTCTAAAAGCATCTCCCAATATTAACCCATGTAATCTTTACAACAACCCCATAAAGTATAAACTCTTATTATCTTCACTCTACATATGAGGACACTGAGATAGAGAAAGGTAAAGTAAGCTCCCAAAGTCACATAGCTAGTTAGTGGCAGGGCCAGGATTCAAACCAGGCCAGGGGCCACATCTCAACTCCGACATGGTCCTGCCTGCCACAAAGCAAGTAGGAATACAGGAAGATCTGGGGTGAGTGTCCCACATTCTTAGAACACAACTGAAGCCACTTACCACCTCCCACCTACCTGCAGACCTGGGTTTTTGGGAAGGACACTCATATAAACCACTTGTGAAGCCCACATAATTGAGAAAGACCACAAGAAAATGACATTCCATTCCAGAGCGTCTTTGAAAGGAAGAATGGGAAGTAATTCAAATACATTATACCCTCTCATTTCCTTTTTAAATATATTTTCCTTCAGGACATGAAAGCTTTCTCATGTTTAAGAGTGCTCTTTTAAAAAAGAAATGTATTCTACCCATCCCAAGCCTTCTGATATGCTGTACCAAAAGGAGCACATCATTTGTGTGATACTCCTACAACATGCATAATCTCGAATCTAATCATGAGGAAACATCTGACAAACTCAGACTGAAGAACATTCTACAAAATCACTGGCCTAGACTTTTTAAAAATATCAAGAAAATGAAAGAGAAAGACTAAGGCTGTCCCAATTTAAAGAAGACTAAAGAGACTTCTTTATACCAATTAAGTAGAAAGTGTGTTCTCGAATTGGATCTGGAATGAGTGGAAAGATTTAAAGAATCGGGGCGCCTGGGTGGCTCAGTGGGTTAAGCCTCTGCTTTCAGCTTGGGTCGTGATCTCAGGATCCTGGGATCAAGGCCCACATCTGGCTCTCTGCTCAGCAGGGAGCCTGTTTCCCCCTCTCCCTCTGCCTGCCTCTCTGCCTGCTTGTGATCTCTCTCCCTCTCTGTCAAATGGATAAAATCTTAAAAAAAAAAAAAAGAATATTATTGGGATAATTTTTGAGACCTAATATAAACTATAAATTTAGTATGAATGACAACATTGTATCAGTGTTAAATTTCCCGGTTTTGATCATTGCACTGTGATTATGGAAGAGGATGTTTTGTTCTTAGAAAATAACATATTGAAGCCCTTAGTGGTAAAGAGGCATGATGTCTGCAAATCACTATCAGGTGGCTCAGGAAAAAATACATACAAATAAAGGAAGCAAGCAAATGATAAAACAAATAGAGGAAAATGTACACAATTATTGACTCTGGGTAAATGGGTAAATGGGGTTATTTGTATTATTTTTGTAACTTTCTGCAATTTTAATATATCAAAGTAAACATTTACCAAAGAAATGTAAATGCATTCCTCAGAGAGGTCATATATAAATATTTCCTCAGGTAATACCTTAATTATAAGTAATGTAGTAGCTGACTGAGGCCCAAAATGGGGCCCAGTTTAGGCCTTATGTGGGGGTGAAGACATATCAAGAACAAAAAAAGGAAAATGAGGAGGAAGCAAAAGCCATTGAATTCAAACTTTACCTAGGTCACAGTTTTGCCTTGGACCTAGTGACTTTTTTGTAGGAACAATTTAAGACACAAAGACATAAGTTAAAAAGTAAGAAAATATAAACACAGACAATCAAGCTACACAGAGAAATGGCCATACGATTTTCTTAATTCTTATATATATTATAAAATATAATATATTAGTACTTATAAAACCCTGAGATCATCCAACCAAAAGTACTGTAAGCTAACCTTATGTGATTATCCTGAGGTAAGAAATTACTTGCCAGTGAACATTTGTTTTTGACTTCTCATTACTGTGTAACTAGTTGATTATCTTAGTGAATATCAGCTATTATCTTCAAAACAGGCCCTGATTTTATGGCCACCTTTGTTGGTGTTTGGAACATGACCTATATTACTATATGATCAGACTGTGAAGTTTAGAGATTATTCTGTATATTGTTCTGTTAACAGGAACCCTGGCAATACAAGTCCTGTGTGAAGTTAATTGTATGGGAGATTCACCCTACTTCTAGCAATATGCACTCCTTAAACAGTCTCACTTCTGATATCCAAGTGTCTATAGTAAAAATCAATCATAAAGTAAATCTTGAGCAGAGGAAAGTATCATGATTTTGGAAAGGGGTTCAGGCAGCTGAAGCTCACAATAAGCAAAGGGTGCCAAAATGTCAGTCACCAAGACTCCTCACAGCACAGTGAACCCCACAGGGAACCTCACAGTTGAAAGAAGGATCTAACAGTAGCTAATCGCAAGCTGCATGGACGGGAAATTCAACATAAACTGTGGACAGAAGCAGGGTTTTGGGTTGGGGACACAGGAGGTATATGGCCTGTACCAGGAGAAGTATATGCCCTCCTTATATCGTATTCTGCCATGTTATTACTCTTTGTCCCTTCCAAACATAAAACACAAAACCCTATGCCCTAAAATTTTTAAAAAAATTATTTGTAACTCTCATAAATGCTCTATGACATGGAACACAATAGTTTATGAAATTAGCCACATAAATTGTGAAACCAAAGTCAAAGTTCTAGTTGTTCTGTACCCGTGTTTAAAAGAAGGTGGGGGTGGGGGTGGGGATGGGAAGCATATCTGTAAAGAAAGAAACTGAATAACGAAAAGTATTGTGTGAAACAGATAAGTATGCCAAAACATGAGCAGAAGACATGAACAGACACTTCTCCAAAGAAGACATACAAATGGCTAGCAGACACATGAAAAAATGTTCATCATCACTAGCCATCAGGGAAATTCAAATCAAAACCACATTGAGATACCACCTTACACCAGTTAGAATGGCCAAGATTAACAAGGCAGGAAACAACAAAAGTTGGAGAGGATGTGGAGAAAGGGGAACCCTCTTACACTGTTGGTGGGAATGCAAGTTGGTGCAGCCACTTTGGAAAAGAGTGTGGAAATTCTTCAAAAAACTAAATATAGAGCTACCTGATGACCCTGCAGTTGCACTACTGGGTATTTACCCCAGAGCTACAGATGTGGTGAAATGAAGGGTCATATGTACCCCAATGTTCATAGCAGCAATGTCCACAATAGCCAAACTGTGGAAAGGACCAAGATGCCCTTCAACAGGCGAATGAATAAAGATATGATCCATATATACAATGGAGTTTTATGCCTCCATCAGAAAGGATGAATACCCAACTTTTGTATCAACATGGATGGGACTGGAAGAGATTATGCTGAGTGAAAAAAGTCAAGCAGAGTCGATTATCATATGGTTTCACTTACTTGTGCAGCATAAGGAATAACACGGAGGACATTGGGAGATGGAGAAGAGAAGTGAGTTGGGGGAAATCGGAGGGGAAGACGAACCATGAGAGACTGTGGACTCTGAGAAAGAAACTAAGGATTTTGGAGGGGAGTGGGGCCTGGGGGGTTGGGCGAGCCTGATGGTGGGTATTAAGAAGGGCACGTATTGCATGGAACACTGGGTGTGGTGCATAAACAATGAATCTCGGAACACTGAAAAAATAAAATCAAATTAAAAAAAAGTATTGTGTGTGCAGCCCTGTCTAAACCATGTCAGGGATGCCTGGGTGGCTCAGTTGTTAAGTGACTGCCTTCGGCTCAGGTCATGATCCCAGAGCCCTGGGATGGAGCAAACATCAGACTCCTTGTTCAGCAGGAAGCCTGCTTCTCCCCCTCCCACTCCTCCTGCTCGTGTTCCCTCTCCTGCTGTCTCTCTCTCTCTGCCAAATAAATAAATAAAATCTTTAAAAAATTAAAATTAAAAAAATAAACCATAAAAAAATAAAATAAAATAAACCATGACAGATCCTCCAAACAGTCCACTTTCACCCATTTTAGCCACCCTGTACTTGGGTTTATGACTACATCTAGGAAATGAAAAACAGATCAAAACATTGTCACTATAGCCAATATTTGTAGCAGACACTCCTTCCCTCCAGGGCATTACAAATTTGTGGTTGTGGGGCCAGGAAGGCTGAATCATAATTCAATGCAGATGTGTCATTATTTAACACTCTTGTGGATCTAAAAGAAACGATGACCTGGGGGTCAAAGCTAGTGCTTCCCCGAGAGCCCAAGTGACACACATGGACAGAAGACAAGTGTAGCTGTGGGAAGCTGGCTGCAAAGGAAGCTTAAGAGGAGCTAAAGACATAAGGGTGAGTTGATGGAGATTAAATAGTCTGTCCTAGTCAGAGAAAAAAAGGAAGGACGGAAGGAAGGAGGGTGGGGGGGAAGACAGAAAGGAAGGAAGGATGGAAGGGAGGGAGGAGGGAAGAAAGAAAATTTGAGAACATAAATAGCAATCAAGACTCAACTTGGAAAGTACTATTTGTCCAGAATAAAAAGATGGAATTTGTTCCAGCAAGGTCCTGCGAATGGTGGGTGAAGCAGGGATTAAAATGGAGAGGTGGAGGAAGCAAAGTCTGGCTCCAAGAGACCTTTTCACTTAGAAAACGTCCTATTTAAAGCAGCACTTGCCTAGGAGAGCAGAGAGGAACATTGTGTGTTTCATCATGACTGGTTCTCAGCAGCTACAACTGGTTAGGACTGTAAACTTGAGGGCCCCCGCCAGCCTGACCTCAGGGCATCGAACTGCAAAGTCTTTCTCGACCCTTGAACCACACAGGTCCTGTTCAACCAGCATATAGGTCTGTGGACTTACTTTTTCCTATCTGTGTGCTAGTTTTCAGTCCTTGATTTGGAGCAGTTAACAATTCCTGACTCTTTCCCTTGGCAAACCACTCAGTGAATTTCTTCTGTAATGTATGTTCCAATGCCTGGTGAATCAAGAAATACTTGACTTTTTTTTTTTTTTTTTAACAGAACATGAACAAGAAAGATAAGTGATGATGTGTAACTGGTCAAAAGGTGACTCTTGGCCCCAAAACTAGATGAAGTCTGGAAAGAACCCGCTCGTGTTTCCTGGTCCCAAGTGTGGGGGCAGGGCAACTGAAGAGCTTTGGAGAGATAAGAATGGTAAGGTAAGTGTGATCTTTGTCAATGTAGTTCTTGGATCCTCGCCACCACACCTGGTCCTCCACCTCCATCCCAACACCTTTGATTTCCTCATTACAACAACAAATTGTTGTAACAACAAATTCCTGCTGGAGCTGTCCACACAGCTCTTCTCTTGCAGCTCAGATCACTGCTGCTGCCAATGGCACCACCGTATCTTGGCATCACTTCTAACAGACCCCTTCACAGTCACTATGGCAACTGCCACCTTCTCTTTTCTGATTGTCATGGCCTCTAAAAACCTTTTGCTGCTCTGCCAAGTAGATCTCCTGACCGCTGCTAATGTTCCCACCATACAGGGAGACCAACATCCCAGTTTTGTCTGAGACCAAGGGGTTTCCAGGGATGTAGGACTCTCATTGCTAAAACAGGAAAGTCCCAGGCAAAGCAGACTAGATTGGCATCCCACACCACTAGTGGTCACAACTGCCACTGCCGCTGACTTGTATCTTAGAATTCAAGGTGGGAACAGTGGAATCAGGAGCATACTTCTGCCCTAAGAAAAACTACTGGGGGAGCTTTTTCCTCCGCCCTGAGGGCGCTCTGCTGGGTCCCCTGGAGAAGCTCACATACCTCCATTTCCCTTGATGGAACTCTGCAACCCTAGGAAGCTGCCCTTCCTCTCTGCAGTCCATTCTCTGTCCATCCTGCTCTCCCCCCAGTGCCCTTATCTTTGGGGAGGACCTACCCTCACAACCAGAGTGATGTGGGCTGTACCTATAACTTACTGTGATTCCTAGTATGTGTACAGTGAAATACCATGTGGATTTCTCACTCTTTTTTTTTTTCACTTTAAAATCTGCTAATATGTTATGCTAAATGGTACAGGGCAGGAATACTTGCAGATTAAAAAAAAAAAAAACCTGAAATCTTTTGAAGAGAAATTACTTAATCTCACCAAAACCTTTTTTTTAAATCAAAATGGGAATTAATTGGCCAGTTTTTATAAAAGCCAAGTACTTTAGAAAACAGAGAAAATCATATAAACTTAACCAAAAATATTATCCCAAATCCCACCACTCTAAAGATAAGCACTGTTAATATTTTTATCAATTAGATAACATTAATATTGTATATGCCCTTCTACTTCTATCTATGCCTATATATGCACTTAGATATAGAAGGCTTTAAATAAAAATGAAATCATATGTGGTTTATGTATAAATATTGTGCATGCTATATTTCTTTCATTAATATGTCATGAACATCTTTCCATGTCAATAAATAATAATCTAGGGGCGCCTGGGTGGCTCAGTGGGTTAAAGCCTCTGCCTTCGGCTCGGGTCATGATCCCAGGGTCCTGGGATCTAGTCCCATATCGGGCTCTCTGCTCAGCAGGGGGCCTGCTTCCTCCTCTCTCTGCCTGCCTCTCTGCCTACTTGTGATCTCTGTCTGTCAAATAAATAAATAAAATCTTTTAAAAATAAATAAATAAATAA
>ML108235.1:0-13903 GCA_003697995.1 Taxidea taxus jeffersonii | reverse complement strand
CGTCCCTGTGGAATGTCAGTGTTGTTGTAACTCTAGTACAAAACCCCTAACAGATAAACGCATTCTTCACATACATCCTGTATCTTTCCCTCTTTATTTATGTAAAAGAAAAAATGTCCTTGAAGGAGAGACAGGAACATGACTGTTTCCCAGAGCTTCAGATTTCTAGCCTGGTTGTGTGAAGAGAAATCTGAAAATTATGCTGCGCTTTATTCTAGAGAATCTGAGAAGCCAGATTTCAAGTGTCATGTCTCTATCCAGACTGTGCGTGTTGGGGATTTGAGTGAGATTTCTGGGGGGGTTCCTGATGGCATGCCTACCGGACATTGACATCCGCAGTCAGAAGTGCTGTCCCACAGTGCTGCAGGGAAGGGGACTGCTTTATGTGCTGGGCACCTGTGGCCCTGTGAATGGGCTGCTAGTGGAGGTCATGCCTAGCATCTTCCTGACGAGAGAACCATGAGCTCTATTTTGAGATGGTGGTGTGCCCCGTTCAGAGAAAACAGATTTATACATTGATTAAATGGTTCATTCTAAGCGATTCCAAAAGAGATGAAGGATGAAGCGACCTTTCCAGTAAGGACCCCATTCCAGCAACTCCTCTCCTGTTGGAAAACAACCACCAAATCTTAACTGAATGGCTGACGCCCACTTGCCGATCCAGCGCCCCTCTAACCTGTGTCCCCGGGGTTGTCATGTGTGAGTATAAAAAACATGTGGCAAGGCACGGGGAGGGGGGAGGGGACAACTCTTTTAACTTACTCTTTTAACTTATTTGAACTTTAATACGTTTATGCATTAGCCAAGAGGGGTTTTTGTTTACTTTAGAGGAATAACCTGTGCTTCTTATAAAACAAGATGCAACAAAATAAAAATGTACAAAAAGTGAGAGTCCTTCCCCTTCGTGACCCACTCTTTTGCCAAGCTCATCGTCTCTCTCTCTCCCATTCCCCCTCTCATCATATGGTGCACACTAATCTGAAAATTGCTTACGTTACTCAAAAATACCTTAGGACTCTGCTTTTGTGTCAATATGGACAACTATACCTTGTTCTTTTAGGTCCCCACGTAACATTCTATAGGATACACACACCATCATGTATCTAACCGTTCCCCGAGTAATAGGCATTAGGTAGTCTCCAATGTTCATTTTTACAAATGATACTGTCATCAGTCTATCTCGTAACTGTACACTTTTGTATACTTTCATAAGTCTTCCTGTAGGAGAAATTCTTAGAATTTGAATGGCAGAACTCCTCTCTCCTACGCACAAAACTCCCACGCTGGCCAAGTATCTGTCATACCAGCCTTCAAAGTCAGGCGTCCACGGTCCGTTTCCCCCATTCACATCCACTTCCACCTTTCATCTACATGCTGCCCCTCTCTGGTTTCACTGGAGGCAGGCCACTTTCTTTTATGCTCAGGGGATCTGGCCAGGCAAAAAGAAGCAAGAATTCATGTCATTAATATAAAACAAACTTTCAAAATGATGGTCTAAGAGCCTACTGAGAAATGGTAGATAAGGAAGTGGGTACTGTGAGGTCATAAAGTAGACTGAACGTCTTCTCGGAGTCCCCAATAGTACTTAGTTTTGACTCCTCGTCTCAGTGCTGGGTAGGAAGCATTTCTAAGTATTTTAGTAGATTCTCTTCCCTAACCAATAGCTCCTTCATTAGGCAGCTTGTGCCAGGAGAAGCAGACGGTCTGGTGCCAACAGTTGGTGATGCCTATTGCAAGGTTCCTTTGTAAGCCACATGTCATTTAGTCCCTGCAACCATCCTGGGAAGGGTAGGTGCAATGACAGGGGCCCAGCAATGAGGAGATGACTTGTCCAGCTAGTGAGTGAGGCCCAGGATTCTGAGACAGGTCACCCTGACACCAAAGCCCACGTTTCTTTTGCTATTTGAGAAATTTGTCATAGTCTTACTCCAGACCATTTCTTCTAGATAAGTGGTTAAGAGATCTCCTCATACAAGTTCACTTCCTCCCTAGGATTAGAAAGAGAAAATCAGTTTCTGCTGGCTTGGACTCATGGTCTGTTGTTTGCATTTATTTCTTGAATTATCTTCCATCCTTAGATAAAATTTCAATAAGCAACAGAAAACCTTCAGTTGAAGTTGGCCCATGGGAAAGTAGAGACTGAGTAAGATACAGACAGCTTTGTCTCTAAAAGTCCTTTACTCCTCACAGCATGTGATAGAACATGAAGGCAGAACCCAAGTTCAACTGAGGACTTAGGGTTGGGCAAAGCACCACCTATTCTTAGGAAAAAGAAATTCTCACAGATCATAGAGTTGAAAACTGATAATTTTTGGTTACTTGACCTTGGAATAAAGCAAATGGAAAGAGGCTGAAATTTATTTTTTTTAAAGATGTGTGTTTCCAGGAATTCATGCCTTGCAAGCAATAAAAGCCTATAATTACTTAGCCATTAAGGCAATCCACAAATTCTTAAATCCATAAGGTATAAAATGATCTTGTAATTCATACAGCCCCCCCCACCAAGAGCTTTCTCTCCAAAGCTTTATTTTTATTATTTGTTAAATTTATTATTTTTTTAATTCCAATATAATTAGTGTACACTGTTATATTAGTTTCAGGTGTACAATATACTGATTCACCAGTTCTGTACATTACTCAGTTGTTCATCATGATAAGTGTACTCTTAATCCCCTTGATCTATTTCACCCAGCCCCCCACCCAGGTGCCTCCCCTCTGGCAACCACCAGTTTATTCTCTATGTTTGAGAGTCTGGTTTTTGTCTCTTTTTGCTTTGTTTGTTTTTTTTGTTTCCACATATGAGTGAAATTGTATGGTATTCATCTTTTTCTGACTTGACTTATTTCCTGTAGCATTTACCCTCTAGATCCATCCATGTTATTGGAAATGGCAAGATTTTGTTCTTTTTATGGCTGAATAATATTCATATATTACTCATATATATACATATATATACACACAATTTATATATAATTATATATAATATATATATAAAATACTCCACATTTTCTGTACCCATTCAACTATCAGTGGACATTTGCATTCCTTCTATATTTTGGCTAATGTAAATAATGCTGCAATAAACATAGAGTGCATATACTTTTTCAAATTAGTGTTTTATATTCTTTGAGTAAATAGCCAGTAGTGGAATTATTGGATTATGTGGTCATTCTATTTTTACTTTCTTAAGGAACATCCAGACTGTTTTCTACAGTGGTTGCACCAGTTTGCATTCCCACCAACAGTACACAAGAGTTATTTTTTTCTCCACACCTTCACCAACACTTACTGTTTCTCGTGTTTGTTTGTTTGTTTTTATTTTGGTTGTTCGGACAGGTGTGAGGTGATATTGTGCTTTTGATTTGCATTTCTCTGATGATTAGTGATGTCGAAGCATCTTTTCGTGTGTCTGTTGGCCATCTGGATGTCTTCTTTGGAGTAATGTCTGTTCATGGTTCCTGCCTATTTTTTAATTGGTTTATTTGGCTTTTTGGTGTTGAGTTGTATAAGTTCTTTATATATTTTAGATAGTAACCACTTATCATTTGCAAATATATTCTCCCATTCAGTAGATTATCTTTTTGTTTTGTTGATGATTTCTTTTGCTGTGCAGAAGCTTTTAGTTTCATGTAGTCCCAATAATTTATTTTTGCTTTTGTTTCCCTTGCCTCGGGAGACATATCTGGAAAAATGTTGCTACAGCTGATGTAGCTGATGTACATTCCTGCCTATGGTCTTTTCAAGGATTTTTATGGTTTCAGGTCTCACATGTAGGTCTTTAATCCATTTTTACTTTAATTTTTGTATGGTGTAAGAAAGTGGCTCAGTTTTATTCTTCTGCATGTAAACTGCCCAGTTTTCCCAATACCAATTGTTGAAGAGATTGTCTTTTTTCCCATCGCATATTCTTGCCCCTTTTGTCAAAGATTAATTGACAATCTAATCATAGGTGTATTTCTGGGCTCTATTCTGTTCTATTGATCTGCGTGTCTGTTTTTGTACCATACTGTTTTGATTACTACAGCTTTGTAGTATATCTTGAAATCTGTGATACCTCCAGTTTTGCTCTTTTTCTTTTTCTTTGGCTATTTGGGGTCTTCTGTGATTCCATACAAACTTCAGGATTATTTGTTCTAGTTCTGTGAAAAATGCTCTTTGTATTTTGGTAGGAATTGCATTAAATCTGTAGATGGCTTTGGGTAGTATGGACATTTTAATAGTATCTGTTCTCCCAAGCCACAAACAAGGAATATCTTCCCATTTGTTTGTATCATCCTTAATTTCTTTCATCAGTGTTTTATTGTTTT
Source organism: Taxidea taxus jeffersonii (assembly GCA_003697995.1). Classification (NCBI taxonomy): domain Eukaryota; kingdom Metazoa; phylum Chordata; class Mammalia; order Carnivora; family Mustelidae; genus Taxidea; species Taxidea taxus. The sequence continues at coordinate 9,596 of ML108235.1, read as the reverse complement.
CAGAGTACAAATCTTCCATCTTCTTGGTTAAGTTTGTTTTTTGGTGCAATTGTAACTGGGATTATTTTCTTAATTTCTTTTTCTGCTACTTCATTATTAGTGTATGGAAATGCAACATATATCTGTATATTGATTTTGTGTCCTATGACTTTATTGAATTCAGTTTTATCAGTTCTAGTCAGTTTTGGTGGAGTTGTTAGGGTTTTCTATATATAGTATCATGTCATCTGCAAATAGTGAAAGTTTTATTTCTTCCTTACCAATGTGGAAGCCTTTCTTTTTCTTGTCTGGTTGCTATGTCTAGGACTTCCAGTACTATGCTGAATGAAAGTGGTGAGAGAGGACATCCTTATCTTGTTCAGATCTTGGGGGAAAGTTTCCAGTTTTTCATCATTGAGGATGATATTAGCCATGGGCTTTTCATATATGGTTTTATTTTGTTAAGGTATGTTCTTTCTAAACCTACTTTGTTGAGGATTTTTATCATGAATGGATGCTGTACTTTGTCAAATGCTTTGTTTCCATCTATTAAAATGATCACATGGTGTTTTTTTAAAAGATTTTATTTATTTATTTGTTTGTCAGAGAGAGAGAAAGAGCACGCACAAGCAGGCAGAGGAAGAGAGAGAAGCAGGCTCCCTGCAAGCAAGGAGCCTGAGGCGGGACTCTATCCCCCGGCTCCGGGATCATGACCTGAGCTGAAGGCAGCAGCTCAACCGACTGAGCCGCCCAGGCATCCTGATCACATGGTTTTTATCATTTCTCCTGTTGGTGTGATTTCTCAAGATTGATTGATTTTTAGATGCTGAGCCACGCTTACATCCCAGGAATAAGTACTACTTGATCGTGATGAAAGATTTTTTAAATGTACTTTTGGATTTGGTTTGCTAATTCTTGAGAATTTTTGCATCAATGTTCATCAGAAATATTGACCTGTAGTACTCTTTTTTTTGTACTGTTTTTATCTGGTTTGGTATTAGGGTAATGGTGGCTTCATAGAATGAATTTATAAGATTTCCTTCCTCTTCTATTTTTGAGAAGAAGAGGTATTAACTCTTCTTTAAGTGTTTGGTAGAATTAAGGGCACCTGGGTGGCTGAGTTGGTTAAGCATCTGCCTTTAGCTCAGATCATGATCTCAGAATTCTGGGATTGAGACCTATGTCGGGCTCCCTGCTCAGCGGGGAGTCTGCTTCTCCCTCTCCTTATGCCTTTCTCCCCACTTTCACAGGCTCTCTCTCTCTCAAATAAATAAAGTTAATCTTTAATAAATAAATACATATATAAATAAATGTGCAGTAGAATTCACCTGTGAAGCCATCTGGTCTTGGACTTTTGTTTGTAGGGAGTTTTTTGATTACTGATTCAATTTCATTGCCAGTAATTGGTCTGTTCAATTATTCTGTTTTTTCCTGATTCAGTTTTCAGAGGTTATATGTTTCTAGGAATTTATCCATTTTTCTTCAATATTGTCCAATTTGTTGGCATATAATTTTTCATAATATTCTCTTGGTATATTTCTGAGGTGTATTTCTGAGATGTCAGTTGTTATTTCTCCTCCTTCATTTCTGATTTTGTTTGTGTCCTCTCTCTTTTTCCATTTTTTAAAAAACATTTTATTTATTTATTTTATTTGAGAGAAAGAGAGAGAGAGCAGGGGGAGGAGGAGAGGGAGAGAAAAAGAGAGAATCCCAAACAGACTCTTCACTGAGTGTAGAGTCCAACTCAGGGCTCAGCCTTATGACTCTGAGATCATGACCTGAGCCAAAATCAAGAGTCAGATGCTTAACTGACTAAGCCACCCAGGTGCACTCTTTCTTTTTCTGAGTCTAGCTAAAAGCATATCGATTTTGTTGCTCTTTTCAAAGAACCAGCTCCTGGTTTCATTGATCTGTTCTTTTTTTAGTTTCTCTTTTGTTTATTTCTGCTCTAATCTTTATTATTTCATTCCTTCTACTGATTTGGGTTTTGTTTGTTCTTTTACTACCCCCTTTAGGTATAAGGTTAAGTTGTTATACACAAACAATGAATCATGGAACACTACATCAAAAACAATGATGTACTGTACGGTGACTAATGTAACATAATAATAATAATAATAATAATAAAAAGTTGCTTATTTGAGATTTTTCTAGTTTCTTGAGGTACGTCTGTACGCTGTAAATTTCCCTCTTAAAACAGCTTTTGCAGCATCCCAAAGTTGGAGAGTTGTGTTTTCATTTTCATTTGTCTCCAGGTATTTTTTTTAATTTTCTCTTTGATTTCTTGGTTGGCCCACTCATTGTTTAGTACCATATTATTTAACTTCCATGTATTTGGGTCCTTTTTCCTATTCTTTTCTTGTGGCTGATTCTAGTTTCATAGTGCTCTGGTCAGAAAAGAGGCATGGTCTGACTTTGGTCTTTTTTGAATTTGTTGAGACTTGTTTTGTGGCCTAACATGTGATGTATTCTGGAGAATGTTCCATGTGCACTTGAAAAGAATGCATTCTCTGCTGTTTTAGGATGGAATGTTCTGAATGGAATGTTCTACTCTGTTAGATCCATCTATTTCAATGTGTCATTCAAAGCCACTCTTTATTGATATTCTGTTTGGAGGATCTATCCTTTGATGTAAGTAGGGTGTTAACGTCCCCTACTATTATTGTCATACTATCATTTACTTCCTCTATGTTTGTTAGTAGGTGTTTTATGTATCTGGATGCTCCCATGTTGGGTACAGAATTTTTACAGTTGTTATATCTTCTTATTGGATTGTTCCCTTTGGATAATGTAGTATCCTTCTTTGTTTCTTATTATAGTCTTTGTTTTAAAGTCTATTTTATCTAATATAAATATTGCTACCCTTCAGTTTCAATCTTCATGTGTCTTCAGATCTGAAATAAGTCTCTTAGGCAGGAAGTAGATGGGCCTTGCTTTTTTTTTTTTTTTTTTTTAGATTTTATTTTTTTTTTTTTACAGAGATCACAAGTAGGCAGAGAGGCAGGCAGAGAGAGAGGGGGAAGCAGGCTCCCTGCAGAGCAGAGAGCCTGATGCAGGGCTCAATCCCAGGACCCTGGGATCACGACCTGAGCCAAAGGCAGAGGCTTAACCTACTGAGCCACCCAGGCGCCCTGTGGGCCTTGTTTTTTTATCCTTTCCATTAACCTGTGTCTTTTGATTAGAGTATTTAGTTCATTTACACACAAAACAATTATTGATAGGTACATACTTATTGCTGTTTTGTTACTTGTTTTTTTAAATATTTTATTTATTCATTTGACAGAGAGAGATCACAAGTAAGCAGAGAGGCAGGCAGAGAGAGAGAGGGGGAAGCAGGCTCCCCACTGAGGAGAGAGCCTGATGTGGGGCTCGATCCCAGGATCCTGGGATCATGACCTGAGCCGAAGGCAGAGGCTTTAACCCAGTGAGCCACCTAGGTGCCCCTTTGTTACTTGTTTTACTGCTGATTTTGTTTTTCTCTGTTCCTTTCTTCTCTTGCTTTCTTTTCCCATGGTTTGCTGGATTTCTTTAGTGATATACTTAGATTCCTTTACTTTATTTTTTTGCATATCTATGGCTGCTTTTTTAATTTGTGGTTACCATTAGGTTTATATATAACATCTTATGCAAAAAACAATCTATATTAAGTTGATGGTCTCTTAAGTTTGAATTGATGCTTTTTTTAAAAAGATTTAATTTTTAAGTAATCTCTACATCCAACATGGGGCTTGAACTCACAACCCTGAGACCAAGAGTCATATGCTCTATCAACTGAACCAGGCAGGCACCTGTGAATCCATTCTAAAAACACTAAATTTTTACTCCTCTCCTCCCACATTTTAGGTATATTATGTCATACTTTATATCCTTATATTTTGTGACTCCCTTGACTGACTTTTATACATATACTTAATTTAATTTAATTTTTAAAAAAATAAGTAAATTGGCTGTGGAAACCAACATGGGGCTTGAACTCATGACCCTGGGATCTGAGATGAGATCAAGAGTCAGATGCTTAACTGACTAAGCCACTCAGGTGTCCCTGGGTATACTTTTTACCACTTTTATGCTTCCTAATTTTCTTACTACTGCTTATGGTCTTTCCACTCAAAAAGTCGCCTTTAACATATCCTGTAAGGCAGATTTAGTTGTGATGAATTCCTTTAACTTTTTATTTTCTAGGAAACTCTATCTTTCCTTCTATTTTGAACAATAGCCTTGCTGGATAGAATATTCTTGATTGCAGTTTTTTTTTTCTTTTAGCACTTTGAATATATCATGCCACCTTCTTCTGACCTGCAAAGTTTCTGCTGAAAAATCAGCTGATAGCCTTATGGGGTTTCCCTTGTATATAACTATTTTCTTTTCTCTTGCTGTTTTTAAAGTTCTCTCCTTGTCACTACATTTTAGTTACTGTATGTCTTGGTGTGGACCTCTTTGGGTTAATTTTGTTGGGGTCTCCCTACATCTCCTTGGTCTGGATTTCTGTTTCCTTTCCCAGATTAGGGAAGTTTTCAGCTATTATTTTCTCAAATAAATTTTCTGCTCCCTTTTCTCGCTTCTCCTTCTGGGATTCCTGTAATATGAATGTTGTAATGTGTGATGGTGTCACTGTGTTCCTTTAACCTATTCTCATTTTTTATTAATCTTTTTTCTTTCTCAGGTTCATCTTGATTGCTTTCCATTACCTTATCCTCTAGGGCACTGATCCATTCTTCTGTTTCCTCTAGTCTACAATTTATTCCATCTGGTGCACCTTTAATGTCAGTTACTGAGTTTTTCATCTTTGGTTGGTTCTTTTTTGTGTTTTCTATCTCTTTATAGAGGTTCTCATTGAGATCCTTCACTCTTTTCTCAAGGCCAGTGACTATCTTTTTTAAAAGATTTAATTTATTAGAGAGATTGAGAATGAATGGTGGGCAAGGAGAGGGGGAGAGAGAGAGAGGTGAAGGAGACTCCCTGTTGAGCAGGAAGCCCAGTGCAGGGCTCAATCCCAGGACCCAGAGATCATGACCTGAGCTGAAGGCAGACACTTGACCAACTGAGCACCCAGGCATCCCTCTAGTGAGTATTTTTATGACCATTACTTTAAATTCTCTATCAGGCATATTACTTATCTCTGTGCCATTTAGCTCTCTTGTTATTTTATTCTGTTCTTTTATTTGAGATATATTCCTCTGTTGCCTCATTTTGTCTGTCTGTCTCTGTTTCTCTGTGTTAGGAAAGTCAGCTGTCTTCTCCTTTTGCAAGTAGTGGTCTTATGAAGAAGAGGTCCTGTGGTGCCCCACAATTCAATGTCCCTTGTTCACCAGAACCTGGTGCTTCAGAGGTATCTCCTATGTGTGTGGCATTCACCTTGCTGCTGTGGCTGAGCTACTTTTTCCTTCTGTCCAGTCATCTTCAGCGACTCTCTTCACCTGTTGTGGGCAGGATTTGGTCCTTGTGTTGTTAATGGGCCAGTTTGGGGCCATCTTGGCTTGAGTTGGGTGAGACCAGGCATTTTCCAGAGCTGTGGTGGTATTGAACTGCAGGGTACTCTCCCTGTGTTATACCCTTGGGGGGCTTTTATTGGTGGGTGTGGCATGCAACTGGACCACCTGTCTGCCCCCAGCCCACTGCTGGGGCTACAGTCAAACTGATGTACGTGGTTATTTTCCCCCTTCCTTGGGGCAGGAGTTACTTTTGAGGGGCACTGGCCCCTATCAGGGCTGCTCACACTTGTGGCACCCCTCCAAAGTCCTTTTTAGATATGGCCACATTTGTCAATGGACAAAGGGTGCCCTCCAGAAAAGATACCATTGGTAACCAGATGAGCTTGCTCAAGAAAAAGAAATCTTGTAATTCCTGTCCATTAAGATGTGCATGCTATGGAACAGAGGCCATTGTGTAATGTTTCCTATGCTGCCTTATTCTAAATGAGTTAAAATTGTTTTTATTATAATTCCTCTTTCCTTCTCTACTGTTCTGTGTTGGGGTATTGGGGTGATCAAACATCTATTAGCAGCAATTCATCTAACCACACAGAGCTATACCCAGATCTGAGAGAACTGAACACCATGAGGGGTCCTTATGTCAAAATTAGATCAAGCAACTTGATAATGCTTTGGATGATCTCCTTTACGTAGAGAGGCAGAGTTGGACAACAGGAACCAAAAGCACCCCATGCATAGCAGAAATTCATATCCAGCCTCATAGTATGAAATGGGAGCTGAGGCAGGACTTACCCACAGGGAAAGGAGTTGTTGTAAACTACATGCGGTTGTTGGAAGAGGGAGAAAATGCTATGTGGACAAGAGCTGACAAATTCTGCATTGGCTGAATGACTGAATCCTATTACTACAGGACAGGAGCCCTGAACTTACTGTTGTACTTCCTAGTTCTTGATTTCAGGTCCTGAAACTAGTGGAAGGCAGCTTCAGAAATTCCTGAACAGGATAGAGTTAGGACAGTGCAAAGGAGAGAAGAAACTTCTACTCAAGATAAATGTTCAAATAAAATTTTCAGGGCAGGGGCGCCTGGGTGGCTCAGTGTGTTAAGGCCTCTGCTTTGGCTCAGGTCATGATCTCAGGGTCCTGGGATCAAGCCCTGCATTGGGCTCTCTGCTCGGCAGGGAGCCTGCTTCCTCCTCTCTCTCTGCCTGCCTCTCTGCCTACTTGTGATCTCTGTCAAATAAATAAATAAAATCTTTAAAAAATTTTTTTCAGGGCATGTATTGAGAATGAGTAGAAATAACCAGCCAATGAACTCTATATATTGGAGAAATTAATTCACTGCTTATAAAATGCAACTGGTATTCTGATATCAAAATTACTTTAAAATAAGTGCATATCATAAATTCAAGAAAATAAGTGAGGCAATAATATACTTTTAAAAAAATAAGAAAATGTAAGAAAAGGTCAGCTTAAATTCAAAACTAATGGGCATGGAAAAGAACCAATTAGAAATAATCCCGGAAATTGAAACATATGGTGAACTGGATATACAGGCAGTCCTCACTTTGCACAGTGTAGTGTTAACCCAACTTATGCACATCAGAACTGTGTCCTTACTGGCATTCTTCTGTGATCATTGAGGACACAGTTAGATATGCACAAATTTCTTAACATGATACCATGCAAGCAAGGACAGCTTGGATCCTAGGCTGAACAAAGACAAAGAAAAAATTCATGAATATTGGAAGCTAGTGCAAAAATTTACTAGTATAACACAGACAAGTAAAGATATTAAAACATGAATGGAAAACAAAGAGGCATAGGGGCTAGTTTAAAGCACTCTAAACACATTTTTTTAGGCTCTAGAAGGATAGAATGGAATAGAAAGAATGTTAAAGGGTCAATAATTGAAGAAAAATGTTAGTTTTCAGATATTTTTTTAAAGTGCATATTAAGGGACACTTGGGTGACACAGTTGGTTGAGCAACTGACTCTTGGTTTCTGCTCAGGTTGTGATCCCAGGCTCATGAGATCAAGCCCTGAGTCAGGCTCTGGGCTCAGTGGGGTTCGGCTTCAGATTCTCTCTCCCTCTGCCCTTACTGCTTGTGCTGTCTCTCTCTGTCTAAAAAGAATAAATAAATCATTTTTTAAAGTGTATATTAAGTGGGGCACCTGGTTGGCTCAGTAGGTTGAACATCCGACTCTCAATGTCTGCGTAGGTCATGATCTTCAGGTTGTGAGATAGAGTCCCAAGTCTAGCTCTATGCTTAACAGGGAGTCTGTTTGGAATTCTTTCTGTCCCTGTCCTTCTGCCCCTACTCCCTGTGTGCTCTCTCTCTTTCTCTCTCAAGTAAGTAGATATATATTTTTTTAAGGGTGTACTAAGTGATGAGAGAGAAGGGCTGGGGAGGATCGCAATAAACAAGTAAAGCCTGTGAGAGAGACTCCAGGGGGCCCCAGCAGAGAACCTCATATGTGTTCCGTCAAGTTCAGGGACACAAGACACAGATACATGACTCACATATGAGGAAGCAGCCTGTGGTAGTGGAGTAAAAGCTGTGTCTGGGAAGTAATGGACCCACCGCCAACCATAAAACTGACTGCATGAATGCTAGGGGCTGGGTGGGAATCTGAAAGAGCTACATCAATGGAGCAACATTCAACGGGATCTTGAAGGGAAGCAAGAAGAACCTATAAAAGTACCCATGGGAGAAAGATCTGCGTTTAAATGTCTGCCAGGTCCAGAATGCCCGAAGCAATCTTACAATAGTACTGGCCAAGAAAGACCTTTCTGATCCCCATGACCTGTCCTCCTTCCCCTTGCTTCCACACAAATGGGGTTAGTGGAACAGCTAGGGGATAGAGGAAGAAGAAAGAGAGAAAAAAACCCCAGAGAAGATTACTCCTAGATGGTATGTTCTTATCTGCAGTAGGTAGGCCCTAGCAGGGAGAAGAGAAAAAACTTAAATACCACACTGAGGCTGAATTTATAACTTAAAGTGACCATAACATTTTATTATCTATAACTATTGATTGTCCAAGTTTTCATTCAGGAGTAGGGAAGGACTACACCTAGATTTAGAGAAACAAAAATAAAGTTGCTTTTACTATTATACCCTGGTTCATACACTGGGAACAGTAATTTCAAATACTGCTCCAAGTTGGAGCCCTAGATCAAAAATAAACCTACTGGTCCTGCCTAGTACCCATAAGCCCTCCATGTAGCAAGAAGCCCACTCAAACTACATGAGAAGATCTCTTTTCTTCTTGATGCCCTGGCTTCCCAAAAAGGGGAGACAAATCCTTCTCTCCCATGATTCTCCTTTTCTACTCCAGGATGATCAATGGTGGGGGAATAAAAATATTTCCTTAAGGGGAAAATTGTTTCCTCCTCCCCACAAGGAGTATAAGCTAACTTATGACTCAGACAAGAAACGATAATAAGCTATAATGAATTTCCCAAAGTTGGTAGCCTTGATATTCCGTGTAGGATCCCCTTTATTCAGTGCATGGTGAGCTTTCGAGGACAGCCAGGCCTTTACTGTGGTCTTTCCTCCAGTGTGAGACAAAGAGACAATCAGGCTGCGTGCCTGTCCTCACGTGGTCTGGTCTCAGGTCCTAATCAGGTTTAAGCTCCTATCGGTTTAGACAAGAAGAAATACACATCTTCTAAGAAGTCATTTTCAGGCATAGAGCATTAAAATTCAAGCTCTAAGGGAAAAAATATGTCTGTAGTGGCATTGTTTTAAAGATGGACTCAAATTATACTCCTAAATACAACATTTGACATCTTAATCTAGAGTATTACCACTTGGGTCATTGTATAAATAAAGGAGTTCATTCAAAAGCCTTTCCAAAACATCTAACCCAAAGTAAATGAAAATTTTCACTTCTGAAAGCAGATAATGGTAGCATCTTTCAAATGACATTTCACTGTCTTACAAACAAAAAACATTGGCCCCACCAGGTACCTCATTATATCCATCTTCTCAGCATCAGTAGCATTGATGGACACACAAATAGAGATGGAAAAAATCTATCGTCTTAGAGCAGACACCCAAAGGTACTTGATTCACTGCTATGTGACAGGGTGACATTGGATAGAAATAGATTAAACCACCCACATTTTATTTTTCAAGCACATTTTGCCTTCTAAGATTTTTTTAAAAGATTTTATTTATTTAT
>ML108234.1:20308-32977 GCA_003697995.1 Taxidea taxus jeffersonii | reverse complement strand
AAAAAAAAAAAAGGAAACTTTTTGTCAGGCATAACTTTCATTTAGAAGGGAAGTATACAATTTCTCGATATGGTTCGATAACTCTATATATCACAATATGCACAACATCACCACCCAGTCAAGACTGGAGACATGTCCGGCCCCCAGAAGGCTTCTTGGGTTTCATTCCAGTCAATAACCTACCCAAAGAAAACCACTCTTCTGGCCTCTCTAGCATAGCTTAATTTTTCCTGTTCTTGAACTTCATGTGAATAGAATCATAATGGAGCCATACAGTACAGGTGCTTTTGTGACGGGTTTCCTTTGCCTGACACCATATCATTGAGATTCGGCAGTGTTGCCGTCTAGCCAGAGTTCTCTCTTTTTTGTTGCCATGCAATAATCCGTTGTATGAACATACTCCGCTTTCTTTATCCTTTCTGTTATTGACGGACATTGAGACTAATCCCAGTGTCCGGCCAGATGGATAACATTGCCGTGAACATCCTTGCATGGGTTGTTTTGTGGCCATGGGTGCACTCATTTTGGTTGGGTACATACCCAGGGGTGAAATTTCTGGGTCGGAGGCTATGTTCCTTTTAGTAGATATTGCCAGATAACTTTTCAAAATGGTCGTACAGGTTTGCAATCTCACCAGAATTGGGGCGAATTCTGGTTGCTCTCTCTTCTTGCCAACATTTGGTATTCTTAACTCTATCTTCAGCCATTCTGGTGGGACCTGTACTGGAATTTACTTAACATGTTTTTCAATCCGTGTCTCTTCTTCTCCCCCCCTCTTTTCCTTTTTCTTCTCTTTTTCCTTCTCTGTTGTCTTCCTTTCCTTCTTGGCCTATTTCATATAAAACTGTATACCGGAAATCATTGATCTGAGTTCATGGAGTTGATAGGCAAGTTTATTTTTCAAGTTTTAACTATTAAAATGCAGAAATTTCACCCGTGTTCCTCTGAAAGCATCGCGTATCGTCCACACTGGGGGGAGTGCAATTACAGTGTTGGAGTCACTCATGCTTCCTTTTTGCCAGTGCTTGGGTGGATTAAATACTGTGCTCGGGGTGTGTTCAAGCCAGAAGTAAGGGTTGTAGCCTGTGGTCAAGGGGCAAAGCAGATTCTACTCAACATTCTCCTGGTGTTAGACTTATCAGCCCTTTGCTTTTCCAAACCTTCTCCTTCCCTGGGCTTTGTGCGCATCCCCTGTCGTTGTCCCCCTCTCCCCCACAGAACATGGTGCTATTCTTTGGTTTTGAAAAGGGTCTTGCCTGGAGGCCTCATTTTGGATAATCAGTTCATATCAACTGGGAAGGATTTCAATGGCCCCATTTGGCTTACACAGACCCATGCACGGCCAGTGGACATATTTTCCTATTTGGGGAAATGGCTGCCGTGTGAATGCTTTGCTGCAGAGTGGTGTTCGAGAATGTATGCTGCGCCTGTCCTCCAGCCTTGCTTGTGAGGAGCCTGTCTGCCCCCAGCTCTGTCATTTCCTCCCAATTGGCTGGGCCAGATGCTCCAGACACTGTTAATGAGATGCTGAAGTTTATGGCCGGGTGAAGGCATTTGAGTTCAAGGGGACACAACCCCACATGCGAGGGAGCTGGGGGTAAAGAGGCCACGGGAGCTGGCGGCTCTGCTTGACTCAACGCCCAGCAAGCTTTTGGAATAGAAAGTGGTGCAAAGACTAATCATCAGTTTGGGACCCCTGCAGCGATCTTTGCAAGCAAGGCTCTGAAGAACAGGTGGCAAATGGGCATTGATCAAAAGCCTTCGGAGTGCAGAGCTGCTTGTCTGCCCGACCAAGGCTGGGGGTGGCCAGGGGCTGGCAAAAGAAATCAGGTGTATCTCTGCCCTCAAGGAGCCCAAGGCTGGCATGAACTGAGAAGATGCTGCCAAGCCAGCCCTTCTGACTTGCAGATGGAAACTGGGCTACATGCCTTTAGCATTCTCCCAAGACAGAAGAAGCCAGGTTCTTTTTGCTTGAGTTGGCGGATGTGGACTCGGGTGGGAGTATATAGACCTATAGTTTCTGGTCTTGGCTCTGCAACTGGGGGCTGCCTGCTTTGTGTTAGTGGCTGGGATACGGGCCTGTCCCATGTGTGGTGGGCACAAGCCACGGGAGAGCTGGACATTCACTCAGCAACCACATAAGTAAAGGCAGAATTCCAACTGGGAAGCATTTTGTGAAGGAAAAGCAGATAGTGCAGGGAGGGCATGTAACCTGGAGATCTGACTTGGTCTGAGGGTTAAAGACTGTGCCTCTATGGAAGCGATGCCTAAAGGAGGTCTCCACTAATAGTCAGGATGGGGAATAGTGTTCCTGGCAGAAGGAACAGCATGTGCATAGGTCCTGAGGTAGATGACAATCCGGTATGGTTCAAAATCAGAAAGATGACCTGAGTGGCTAGAGTCAGAGGGTGACAAAGTGATGATAATACCAGAAGATCTCCAGAGAGTGATCCTTGAGGGTCCCTTGAAGCTTTTGAAAGGAAACCTTCAAGAGTTTTGTTTTGTTTTTAAGATTTTTTTTTATTTGACAGAGATCACAAGTAGACAGAGAGGCAGGCGGGGGCGGGGGAACAGGTTCCCTGCTGAGCAGAGAGCCCGACACGGGGCTCGATCCCAGAACCCTGAGATCATGACCCGAGCCGAAGGCAGAGGCCCAACCCACTGAGCCACCCAGGTGCTCCCTTCAAGAGTTTTTAAGCAGAGAGTGACATGATGCAGTATATGCTTTTTAAAACCTCATCTTGGTGCCTGGATGGAGAAGAGATTATAAAGAATCAAAACTGGGATGGAATTATTCAACCATAAAAAGGAGAGAAGCTGGGTGCCTGGGCGACTCAGTGGGTTAAAACCTCTGCCTTTGGCTCGGGTCATGATCCCAGGGTCCTAGGATTGAGCCCCACATTGGGCTCTCTGCTCAGCAGGGAGCCTGCTTCCTCCTCTCTCTCTGCCTGCCTGTCTGCCTACTTGTGATCTCTGTCTGTCAAATAAATAAATAAAATCTTTAAAAAAAAAAAAAAGGAGTGAAGTTTTAATACATTGTTACCTCATGGCTGAACCTCAGAAACTTTAGGGTCAGCGAAAGAAGCCAGATGCGGAAGTTCGCATATTGTATAATTCCATTTCTATGAAATATTCAGGATAGACAGATCTACAGAGACAGAAGATAGGCTGGTAGTTGCCAGGGGCTGGAGGGAAGGGCATGGAGAGGAATTGCTTAGTGGGTACAGGGTTTTATTTTGGGATGATGAAATATTTTGGAACTAGCTAGAGATGGTGTTTGTATAATATCATGAATATATTTCAGGCCGCTGAATTTTTCACTTTAGCATGGTTATAGATATGATGTGAATTTCACCTCAATATAAATAAAAAGTACAGAAAATAAAAAATATTCAAAAGCAAAAAAGAAAAAGAAAAGGTGGGATTGGGGGTCGGATTCAGGCACAGTGATGGTGGTAGCAGCTGAAACGAGGGCGGAAAGTGGCTGGGGCCAGAGCTGGAAGGCTAGAGATGGAGAGTAATGAACCAATTGAAGAAGTAAGGGTTCTCAGGACCCTTTTAGTTCAGATATAGTGTCTTCAAATTAGGCTTCAGGAAGGTCAGAAGAACTTTGCTAGATTCCAACCCTGGGATGAATAATCCTTTGCTGTGCATTTCCCCTAAGCACAGATGAATGGCCCCTGAGCTGGGTGTCTTCCCGTCATGGACATGCCACCTTGGCTGAGCCCAGCTCTGGGGCTGATCCTCAGCACAGCCCCAGAGCCGAGTCAGGGACCTCTGACTTGCCCGCCTGTGCGCACAGCAGCAAGGTCCATCCGGGGCTCATACGACCCTCAAAGGATGGAGCTGCCTTTGCCAATGCTTTGTGCCCCCTTCGTTGGCTGCTTTCCCCAGAATTGGCCCTGATTCCAGGGAAGACATTTATGTAATAGATTTCTAATATCCTGCAATCATGGAAAGATGTTCTTTTTAATTACACCTGCAGGATATGCTGCAAAATAGGCACTGAATCTTACACAGTCACAGTCATTTGTGTCTGTTTTCTCCTCTGCGCATGCCGGGTAATGAGGGCAGATGGCAAAGGTGAATCCCGCATTCTGTCCATGAAGGCTTCCTTGGTGGGCCGGAAGTGATGTATGATTTCCTGTCATCTACTCTGATCAAATAGCCATTCATCCCCAAATTTCTCTTTCTCCCATTCTCTTTTCCTCTGCTCTTTCTATCCTCCCATCCTCTTTTCCTTCTTCCCTTCTACCTCTCCATCCATCCATCCATCCAACTTCTATCCTTCAACCTTTTCATCCATCTGTCTATCCATCCTCTGATCCCTCTCTTTATCCATTCATCCCTCTATCCATCCTTTGTCTATTTTCGCTCATCCATCTCTTCATCCATCTGTCCATCCTTCCATCTATCCATCTGTCCATCAAGCTTTTTACCCATGCATCTGTCCAACTCACATTTATTTATATATACACCCCTTCTCTGCTTCATCTGTGGTCTTGAGTTCATAAAGCAAATTGACGGGCCACCGTCACTGAGCTACTGTTAAACTTGTGCTGAGTTGGACTTGGTTCTCTTTATACAAGGAATCTGGCCTTGTCATTTGATGGCCCAGTGCCTCAAGGCTGCCATCAGTGTTTTGGAAATAATGATAGTATCTCTTGCCAGGGGGTATGACTGCATCCTATTCATCTGCCAAGAGTAGTGGTGGATTGAGAGCTGCTGGAGGTTTCAGGTGAAAAACATGGCTCAGCTTCAACTTTTGGCTTCTTCCAGGTCATTTCCATACTATACAGACACCCGGTTTAACCTACTCAGAGTGACATTCATAACAGGTCACCCGAACCCTCACTTAGCCCCCGGCCCTGTGCCAAGCACGTGATCTCATAGATTTGCCACAGCATCCTTCTTACGTGGGTGCTGTTATTTTCCCCATTTGCTGGGTGAGGAAACTGAGGCACAAAGAGATGAGATCACTTTGCTGAAGTCCCAATCAGGACCCGAGCCCCCCTCTCCCTGTCCCCAAAGTTGGCGAGTCTAACTCCAAAATTATCCTGCATCGGTGCAGATGCCTCTTTGAATCTCCACCGTGGGAGACTTGTGGAATGAAATGCCACTCCCTTGTTTCCCTCTCTTCTCCAGCCGTGGGCAGGGAGAGCCAGCTAACGCGTGCGGCTTTAATGGGAAGTTCCTTCCTGGGCCTTGCAGACCCCTAGGGATATAATAAGCAGGGCTGCCAGCCGAAGCCCTGGGAGGGAGCGACTCTGCCGGTGCACTTGGATTCCTTAAAGCCGATGAGCAGCAGGCCTCCTGAAGAGGTGACTTTTAGGCTGCGTGTGTGGGAGGCCTCCAGTCTTTAATTAAGGCACCTTCCTGGGCTCTCCATCTAGAAGGGAGAAAGTTTGCAAGGAGGATTCACTCTGGCCGCAAGGTGGCGCCCAACTCCGGGCCAGACTTGAATGGGGAGGTGGGGGGAGATGGGGGGAGGGCAGAGTGGTTAATTTGGGATCCTCTTCTAAATCACACTCTCTTAAACTGATCACCCAAGCTCCTTGGGAAGGGGAAAAGTGTTCCCAGAGCAGCTCCAACGGTTCATTCCATTCAGCTGGTGCCAAGCCAGAGGCTGAGAGAGTCAGCAATGAAAACCACAGGGTTCCTGCCCTCAAGGAATCACAGTGCAGCGTGATTGCGTGCCAGTCATGATCCAGACTGGTCATTTGATAAGCTTTTAATGAGCACCTACTGTGTGCCAGATTCTGTGCTAATTGTCCAGGACAGGGAAATGAACAGTACAGAATCATTGCCCTCAAAGACCCACAGTTCACTTGGGTGACAAAAACTAAAAGAACAAATTTGGGAAAACAGGGAAGTACAGCCACAGGGATACACCCAGAATATTGTAGACAAATTGAAGAGGAACACCCAATCCAGACCAGGAGGGGAGTATCAGGGAGGGCTTCCTGGAGGAAGGGACACCAGAGCAGAGTCAGAGAAGACAGATGAAGATTAAGCCGGCAGGGAAGGGGGGGCTTTTCTGGGCTGCGGAGATAGCAGGAGCGAAGGGTTGCAGGTGAGAAACAGCCCAGAGCCCTGGCTGGAGCTCGGGGAAGGGGGAATGGAGCAGTCCCAGTAGGCCAGCTCAGTGTGGGGAGTGGACACTGGTGCCATGTTAATGAGACTGGGTCTGCAGGCTCTCATTCCGTGTGCACTTATGGATACACTTCCCTCTCTTCTTCTTCTGTCTCTCTTTCAGAGCCAAGAAGAAAAGCAAACCTTTGAACCTCAAGATTCATAGCAGCGTGGGCAGCTGCGAGAATATTCCTTCTCAGCAACGCTCCCCGCTCCTGTCGGAGCGCTCCCTCCGCTCCTTCTTTGTGGGACATGCACCTTTCCTGCCCTCCACCCCTCCTGTCCACACCGAGGTCAGCTTCTCTGCAAGTAAGTCACCCGCCGGGGTTGCTGCACCTTCTTATTTGCCAGGTGCACGCTCCCTGTTTTCTCTCGAGAAATGCTCATGAAATGCTTTGACTGTGGCTCACACGCCTCCCACCTGTGCCACTCCCGCCCCTTGGGATGGTTTTGAAGGGACAGGGTGTCATTAGCCTGGGGAGGTTGACTGGCTGTTGTCATTGGTCCCACGTTTCTACTCTTTTTTGCCTGCAGGTGTGTAGGGATGACAGAGAAAAGCAAGCAGGCAGGGCATGAAAGGCAACATCAGCTTTTTCTCTCTGCTTCTCAGCTGCCCGGTCATAGGATTTTTCTCGGGCCGCTGCGGATCAGGCATCTATGATTAAATTTTGTAATTCCCAGCCCCCTCAACTCAGGTCAACACGTATCACCTTTCATTTCAAAGATGTATTTGGGTTCAAACTGGGCTGAGCGTGGCCTGGGGTGTTTTACATTCTGCTCCCACGAATTTCTGCTGGAGACAAAGTGGTTATTACTCGGAGTGGAAATGGAACTTTCTGGTGATCAAGGGCTGAGGTTTCAGAAGATGTTTCATCTTCTCTGCCCAGAGGCCCGTTTTGCTGAACAGGCACAGATGTGGTCAGAGGGGAGCCCCTAAGAAAAGCTCAACCGGTCGTCCAGCTCAGACACTGGCTCTTATGGACCAGGAATTCAGGAGGAGGGGCTGCTGCTGGAATAGAACGGAAATAACCCAGGGCCCCAATGCAGCCCCGGGAGTGATCATGCTGCTGCTCTGATTAATGATAAACAATGTTTACTGAACACCTGTTCATGCCCTTCACCCACACACACGGCCTCACTTGGTTCTTGCGACAAGCCATTGCGCGGGTGAGTTATTCCCATTGTATAGATGAGCAAACAAAGGCTCAGGGACATCAAAGAACTTGGCAAACTCACACAGCTGTTGAGTCCTTGAACCAGGGTTTGAAGGTGGTTTTCCCTGACTCCGGAATGGGTAAGCTTTGCCATCACACATGATTTGAGCCGAGATCTCTCAACTTTCATCAGGGGGCCCTTCTCTCGAGGTAGGGTTCTAGTCTGTTATTTACTTGAGGCTTTTTGAACCTTTTTTGGGAGGCCATGGACCCTTGGAGAATTTCATGAAATCCGTTATTTCTCTCCCTGGGAAAATGCACATATAACCTCCAACCCGGTGTCCAGTGTCCAGACCGTTGGGCTCAGAGCTGTTGTAGCCCCCCTGGATGGTTGGCCTGGGCGGGACAGTGAAGTCGGTCCACACGTGTGCAGTGTGTGTCCACCGTAGGAGTCTGCTGAGAGCCCAGAACCAGAAGAGACTGGTGTGGACGTCAGTTAGGAGAAGTTCCAGAGCCTGGCTGGTCTCAGGGCCCAGGGGGCACAGGCCCTGGATCAAGCAAACGAAAATAGCACTCCTGACACATAGCAACACCAGATGGCCAACTTATTAATTTTATTAATTTATTAATTTTATTAATTTATTAATTTATTAATTTGTCGAGAGAAATCACTGTCAGAGAGACCAGGACTCCTCAGTGGGGGTGGGCCTGTGTGGCAGTGTGAGAGTGGCTTGGGAGGCTAGGTAAGGACAGGAGGGGTGATGATGTAGCAAATGTGTCATAGCAGCGGGTGAGACAGGATGTCACGGCCCGGGAGGGAGATGCTGGGGGCCAGTCCCAGCTCTGTGTCTTTTGGAGCAGTGTGCCCGACCCCGAGCAAGTACAGAGCCCTTCTGAGCCTCAGTTTGTTCATCTGTAAAATGGGGCTCACAGTAGATGCCCTCCATAGGTGGTTGTGAGGTTTAGATCGGCTCCTTTGTGTCAAGTCACCTGCACAAGGCCTGGTGCATAGTAGTTGTTTTATACACCATGGCTGTCATGGCGATTAATTAGCTCCTTTTCCCCGGCAGCGTTTGCATCCTCTGACTTTTTGATTAATTTGGGGGCTGTGGGTAGATGCCTTTCAGTTAACTGCCCCGCACGCCGCCATGATTCCCCATGGCCCTAAGAGTACTTGGAATTTACCTTGGCAGGAGCCCGCATGGCTGCCTCCAGCAGCCATCTGTCTCTGGGCATCATCATCCTTGGGGGCTGGCCCACAGCTCTGCCCTTTAGCTCTGTCCAGGATAAAAACATCTTCAGCTTGCTTAAAAAACCACCAATGTGCACATTTTGACCCTTCCTCTCCTGCCAGAAAGTTTTAAAAGGATTCACCGTGGCTCCCAACTTTTCCTGCCTGCTCTGGTCTCCGTGGGGCAGGAGAGGCTTCTCCTCTTGCCTGTGGCCAGGAGCAAAGTCCTTAATGAAAATCAGTCCTTGGCGCTAAGAGGCCGGAGAAGCACAGTTGCCTCTTTGGACTGTCCTGGTCCTTGGAGGCAGAGAGGTCACCCTCTGGTCTTCCATAAGGAAGAAAAGTCACATTTGGGTCTCAGTAGGAGGATAAGGGTGTACCCCAAATGTTAGCTGGAATCCCATGGACCAGTCCCATTTCCATTGATCCTAACAAATGACAGAAACAGGGGACAGCCCTGAAGAGGTTCCAGGTTAGGAAATGAGAAGCTCTCTGTTAGAGTCTCCGTGATGCCACCAATTGCTTGTGTGACCTCTGTCCCTGCCTCGTCACAGTTAAAGCTTGCCACAAACGTAGAGGCAGGCTTTCTAATTCCCATTCTATAGATAAGGAAACAGAGACTCAAAAGGGGGAATGATCTTGCCCACATGGCACATTTTGGAATCCCGATCCAACTCTAGCCTGCATCCCTCCCTGTTCTTTGGTGAATCAAATTCCTTTCTCTGGGTCTCAGTTTCTCCAGTAATATAATAAAAGACTCCACGAGAGTCCGGTCCGGAGCTTATGAACTCTGTGATTCTAAGGCTAAGCCAGTGAGCTTTAGCTGGGCAAATCTTTTGATCACTTAGAGTGCTTAGGTTTGAGGACTCTGGGCTAGGATGGTTGGGAGGACATAGGGGTCAGTCTCTGGTCCCCTCTTGCCGGTAATAGTCCTGTTCTCCCCCTACTCTGAGCTTCAGAAGAGACCTTTTTGCCTTGGGTCCCAGTGCCAGCCTTCCTCCCTCTAACCCAGTGGAGGGATCCCCTGATGTTGCGCCCCTGATAGGCAGAGGCTAACCTCTTTGTCACCATCAGTTCTAGCCGTGGCTGACGTTAAGAGTGATCTGCCATCTTGTTACCCTTGCTGGGGATGCCTGCTGGGGATGCCTGGGGACAGCATTAGACAGATCCGGCTGTAGAGTGGTCAGGACTCAGACCCTCAGGGTGCCCAGCCTCCTCCGATGGGCCATGAGAAGGACTTCACCTCCTTGGGCTTCCCCTATGTCCCTGGTCTGGGAGTGATGAGCAGGGGAAAGGAGAGGAGTGTCAGGAGCCCCAGCTTACAGAGGAACCTTTCTCGAAGGCTAACTACAGACAAAACACAATTTATTAAACCCTTCCGCTCCACGTGGAAGGTGGTGACTCAGGAGGGAACCTACCTCCCAAAGAAGTAGAAAACAATGGCCTGAGCTCCCCATGCTCGATGCATTTATTCTGTGTTCCGCTGGGGCATGCCGCATGGCCCAGATGGTGTCTGGTAGGATGCCCTCTACCTATGGACCAATTTGGGTCCAACCAGCTGTGTGCTGGTGGCTCCGTGTAGGGTATCAGGCTGCCACTGTATTTCCCAATAAAGAGTCTTCTTCAGAATGAAAAACATAGTCTGGATGGGAAGGAGTGATGACTCATCATCGTTCATTAGTGGCTGGTAGAAGTGATTTGGGGAATATAGCAACTGAGCGGTTGCTGACATATCGTCGGGCACTCGCCGAACCCCCTGCGTCAGTTTCAACCTGGCAAGCCTAGAGTGAGGGCAAAATGAGGGATGGGTGTAAGTTCCCCAGCGCCGGGGCTGGTGCTTAGAGCACTAAGTCTCAGAAGAGTGGGTTTGGCAACCCTTTTGCTTGTCCTATGGTGGGATAGCTTGTAGCAATGACTGAAAATGACGATCATAATGGCAATCGGCATTTATTGTGCGTCGACAATGTGGCAGATGCCGTTCATTCAGACAAAGCAATTTACTTGTATTGTACAAGCTTCCCAGTTCTCCATCAGGTAGTTTTCCTTCTTATCCCCATTTTGCCAATGAAGACACTAAGGCTGGGAGGGTTTTTGGGTAGCTGGCCCGAGATCACAAGGGCAGGTAGGAAGCGGAGTTTGCGCTCGTCCTGAATCCCCCATTCTGTAACGCTGAGGAACGCTGTTGCCACGCTGTCTTCTTCGCTGAGACCTGTTTGCTCAAGTAGGGACCTTAACTTGCCCCGGTTTCCTCTCTCGCACCCTGGCCTCATTGGGGGGTTGTGTTGTGGGGGTCAGCCTTGCCCCAAGGATGCCTCCTGTTCATTGGCATGCTGTGCTCAGTCAGAAAGCAGCCCACACACAAATTGTCACCTTGCCAGACTCGTGTTGATATGCAGGGGATCCATGGTCCCAGGGGTAGCTGTGTCGGGCCGGGGTGGGGGGTGGGGACGGCTAGGCAGCTGCAGAGAGTGGCCAGAAGAATAAGTTGCAGACAGCTTCTGCAACTCATTTTTCCTGGACGTCTTTGGTAGAAGATGAGGAATGACAGGCTACTTTTTACCACCTGGAGTGTTCTGGGTTTTTTTTATTAGTTGTCTCTGGGGGTCTAGGACTGCAGGGCAGCAGCTGGCCACGGGAACAGGTGACTGATGATTCCCAGACGGCCCCTTCTTGGTCCTAATGGCCCCAGACGGAGTTTTATACAGGGCCGCAGTCTTAGAAAATATTGTCCTTCACGCGGCGCCTTGAAAGATGGCATGCCCTCACCTTGCCCGGTCTCACCGTGCGCTCTCATCATCTCCTCGCCGGGCATCTCCCCTGCTTTTTCTTGGACCCAAGGCAACCAAGAGTTGACCCTCCGTTGAGGGCCTGGCCCCGTGTGCCTTGAGGCTGAGTCAGAAGGCTGATTTGTTGAGGAGACAGCAGGTAACAATAAAGACTAATGAAGCTGAACCGTATAGTCCCAAGAAACCAGCCATTTGGATGGGGGTGATTATATAATGGGGTTTAATGAGGCTCGAGGCCAAGGTTCATTACCCCCAGGAAGAGGACGAGGAGGAGTGCATGTCTTGACAGAAGTTCGCTGCTTGAACCCTGTTCTCATCTCAGAATTTTGGGATTTTGAGAAGTCTGTGTCTGACCTGTGTTTGAGCAGTTTCAAGGGGGAACCCATAGACTGCATCAGAGTGCCCCCCCCAAAGAAGGTTTCTTCCCCCAAAATGAGCTGGTAAAAGTGCTGTTCCTCCTCCTCTCCCCCGTCCCCCGCCCCCTGGCAGATACAGCAAGCCTTCTTGTAGCCTGGAATCTTTGCCGTGTTTCAGGGGCTCTGATACCAGCACGCAGGTCCCTAACACATACTCACCGGCTCCTTGGCAGGCAGGTGCTGGTCAAGGCACTTCTAGGCATTAAAATGTATATACCTAGAAACAAAATCCAAAAAAGTTCATAGTAAACACTAGTCCTTTGTACCATCCCTCTGTCAATCCTGTTTTTATTTTTATTTTTTAAGATTTTATTTATTTATTAGAGAGAGAGAACAAGCAGAGGGAGCAGCAGAGGGAGAGGGAGAAGCAGACTCTCCACTGAGCAAGGAGCCTGGTGCAGGGCTTGATCCCAGGACCCCAGGATCCTGGCCTGAGCCAAGGGCAGACGCTTATCCAATGGAGCCACCCAGGCGTCCTTCAGTCCTGCTTTTTAACAACTCCTTCTGTGTCTTGTTCTTTTGAGAGTCACTTCCACTGTTTAAGCTTCTCAAAGTGTGTCCCGGGACAACAGCATCTGTATCACCGGAAAGCTTGTTAGAAATCCAAACTCTTACTTATCCCCTCGCAGACCTACTGAATCAGAAGCTCTGGGGAGGGTGCAGCAGTCTGAATTTTCACCAAACCTCCAGGGGATTCTGCACACTAACATTTGAGAATCACTCGGTTATACAACCTTTTTTTTTTTTTTTAAGTTTCATTTTGAAATAATTTCAAACTTATAGAAAAGTTGCAAGAATACTCCAAAGCATTCCTGTACCCCCCCCCTTTACTGGAATTCATCCATTTTTTAAAAAAGATTTTATTTATTTATTTGAGAGAGAGAGAGTGAGAGAGAGCATGAGAGGGGAGAAGCTTAGAGGGAGAAGCAGACTCCCCATGGAGCTGGGAG
>ML108234.1:8551-19908 GCA_003697995.1 Taxidea taxus jeffersonii | reverse complement strand
CCAATGCAGGACTCGATCCCAGGACTCCAGGATCATGACCTGAGCCGAAGGCAGTCGCTTAACCAACTGAGCCACCCAGGTGCCCCAGGATTCATCCATTTTTAACATTTGCTTGTGTTTGCTTCCTCTGTAATCCCCTACCTCATCTTCCATCTCATTTTTGTGAACCATTTGGGACTGTGGGTCTACACTCTTACATAACCACACAGAGGTACCGGGTTCAGTAACCTTGCCGTTGACTCAAGACTTTCACCGAACTGTACTCCTATTTCAGCAGTTGTCTCAATACCATCCTTCACAGCAATTCATCCTCCCGGCATGGGAGCCCATCCAGGATCACATATTGTATTACGTGTTTGCATCGGGCTTGAAAAGTTCCTCAGCCTTTCTTTGTTGCTTGTGACTCTAACGTCTTTGAAGAGTGGGGACATTCATGGAGTTCATGGAGTGTTCCTGGATTTGGACATGGGTTCTCCATGTTAGACCCAGGCTCTGTGGTTTTTACATGACGTCTGCTTCCTTTGGGGTGTGTTCTTCTCAGTGGATCCCCTCTTTGTGGACCTGGTGTTTGCATTTTTCCAAAGAAGTAAGAGATCGTGACTTCTTTTTTCTTAAGATTTTATTTATTTATTTGAGAGAGAGACCACAGCTGGGAGGAGGGGGGGAGAGGGAGAAGGAAAAGTAGACTTCCCACCGAGCAGGGAGCCTGACACAGGACTTGATCCCAGAACCCCCAGATCATGACCTGAGCCGAAGGCAG
The DNA here is from genome assembly GCA_003697995.1 of Taxidea taxus jeffersonii. NCBI lineage: Eukaryota > Metazoa > Chordata > Mammalia > Carnivora > Mustelidae > Taxidea > Taxidea taxus. Next base: position 19,148 of record ML108234.1, on the reverse strand, counting down.
ATGCTTAACCCACTGAGCTACCCAGGCGCCCTGAGATCATGATGTTGGGAGAAATCTCCCAATTTTAAGATGTCAGCACCCAGTGAAAAATCTTTTAACCCTGTTTGAGATGCTATTAAAAAAATCCCATAGGTTGGTGGGTTGTATTCAGCCTTGGGGCTCCCAATTTTTAACTTCTGTTCTAAAATGATAGAGATCAGAACTGATAGGGGACTCAGAAGTCACTGAGTCCAAGCCCTTATTTTACAGAAAGAGAAACTGAGGCCAGAAAGTAGAAGGAATTTGCCCAGGGTTTCAGAGCTGGGATTTGAGCCTGGATCTCCTGATGCCTAACTAGTAGTTTTCTCCCTCGCACCAGAATAATTGCAGAATTATAGGCTCTGTGATACTGAACGTGTTCCAGAGGAAGGAAACCGGGACTTTCTTTAAAGGGTGACACCTTTTGTGTGTACGGACAGCAGTTAATACGTGTGTGTGCGTGTGTGTGTGTGTGTGTGTTGCACGCATGTGGTTATGAATGTTCTAGGCGAGACAACTTCTGGGTTATCATCAGCCCTTTCTTCTCTGTAATTTTGCAGTTCTTGCCCTAGCACAAACTGCTTGGGCTCAGCATGCTATAGACAACCTCAGACCTTTTGTTATGATTGCTCCCACCTGGAATTGTGGCAGCAAAAATTGGTAAGTTGTTGGCATTAGCAGCCAGGGGATCCTTTATATCTTTTGGAGTGAGTCCTGGTCTTCAGTCAGGTACGCATTGTTGGCCTGGGCAGTCCCATTGGCCGTCATCAGGACGTATGTCTGACTGTATCTTTGTCCCAGTAACATCCCCCCCACCCCGCCCCGCTGAGTACTTCAACCGATTTCATGGCAACAAGAGAAGAAGTAGCGAGTAATATTGCTATAGAACTATGCAGTGTGCAAGAGCCATTCCTATTCCTTGCCGGGGCTCCTGCATCCCGATTCTGTAGGAAGTGGATATTCCAAGAGGAGAAATCCACACATGGCTTCAGGTTACATAACGCATGAGAGACTAGAAGAGACTAGTCGAGCCGAGACTAGAAGCCATGGTACCCTCAGACTCCAGGTTGCATGTGCTCTTCGTACATAATTTGGCCTGACTGCATTTCTGTGAGACAAAAGGTTGGGGTCTGGTGTGTTTGTTTTAATCAAATTTGTTTCCATCTCCAATTCATCTCTGGTGGCCCCCTCTTGTGCATCTATCCAACTGACCAAGTCTGTATTTTATCCAATGTGATTTTTGGCCCTACCTTTCCACAATGCCCCATTTCCAAGTTTTGTCTAGCTGACATTCTAAATCATCATTGACAGACTTTCTGTAAAGGCCCAGGTAGGAAATACTCTCAGATCTGTAGGCCGGATGATCTCGAAGACAACTACTCAGTTTTGCCCTGAAGCAGGAAGCAGCCATAGACTGTCTTCCAATAAAGCAGGCGTGGCTGTGTTCCAATAAAACTTTATTTACAAAATCTGGCAAGGGGCCAGATTTGCCTTGTGGGTTATAGATTTTGAGTTCTGTTCTTCGAGTTTTTTCCATCTCCTCCTCTATCACCACACCCTGGTCCAGACTACTCAGTAGTCTCCAAGTGGATCTTTCCGTATCCAGTCCACCAAAGTGATCAGGTCCCCAAAGCCAGGTTAAGATTCTACCATGATCTTAAGTGAACTGCATTCTCTTCTGTTTTGCACTCATTGGTGACCGGACACCCTGTCATTGCTGTCCCTTTGTCTCAACCGCCACTTTCTTGGGAAAGCATTTTCTAACTTCCCAAGTAATGTCTGTTATGTCTTCTCTCACCTCTTGCACTTTCCTTCTGAAACATTTATCATAATCCACAGCCATCTATTTCTTTAATGTCCTGTTCCCCCCAGTATCACTTCCACGAGAGCTGTGACCACATTGCTCTCGCTTGTTACTGTCTCCATTGTGCCGTGCATGGAGCTGGCCTACATAAATATTTTTGAATGGACATTAACATTTTTGAGCATTCACTCTGCAGCCCGTGATGGGAGCCTTCACTCTGCAGCCAGTGCTGGGAGCCTTCAGAGGCTCAGGGTCTAGAGGACAAAGGAGAAAGGATTCTGTCACCCTCCAGAGCTACAGAGCTGGCTGAATTCGGCATCACCGAGGCAGGAACTGAAGTCCTTGGGCTTTGATGCTGTCTTTGGGATGTTTTGGATGGTCTTCTGCCTTAACTGACCAAAGAAATGAGCATTCAAAGCAAAACTGCCAAAACCTGGGACGCCTGGGTGGCTCAGTTGGTTAAGCGGCTGCCTTCGGCTCAGGTCATGATCCCAGCGTCCTGGTATTGAGTCCCACATCGGGCTCTTTGCTCAGCAGGGAGCCTGCTTCTCCCTCTGCCTCTACCTGCCACTCTGTCTGCCTGTGCTCACTCTCTCTGACAAATAAATAAATAAAATCTTTAAAAAAAAAACAAACTGTCAAAACCCATTTTGTTGATTGGAAACGGACAGGTCTTTATCACTGCATGGTGGTAGTTGTACTAACATAGAGTGTGACACTTTTAAGTGACAAACAATCCAAGTTGAGCTTTTTTTTTTTTTTTTTTTGTATGAAGGTCATTTATTGGCACATGTAACTGAAAAGCCCAGGGGTAGTATAGGCTTCAGGTATGGCTGGATCAAGGGACTCAGTTCATATCCAGTCTTGGTCTCTCTGTATTTTTTAATTTGGCTCTTCTCCAGGGTGGTTTCACTTTTTGGCTACATGTGGTGGTCAGAGGACCTCGGAAGTCCCTTCCCTGCTCTGCTCCAGAGTGGAAGAATGAGATTGTTTGGGTCTGAGTTTCACTGATTCCACCAGAATGACCATGTGCTCACCTCTAAACCAATCAGTGGGGTCAAACAGGTGGGAGGTTAACATATTGGCTTAATCTTGGGCTGTGATCTTTACTTTGGGGCTTAGAAATTGTGGGTTTTGTCTAAGAATGGAGAATGAATGCCAGGGAAGCTGATAACCAGTGTCCACTAGAGTAACAGTGAATAATGGAGATCCCTATCCTAGGGGTTTTGAGGAACATCCTCCTGGCCAAATTAATTCATTACCCAAATTGTGGGCACACATCTCCACATTGCACAGAAAACCCTTACAGTTCTCCAAGCATCTCCCTTGGACTGTGTTTCTCTGTGATCCCTGGCAAGGAGTGTTTTTACTATCCCTCTGACATTCCTTGGGAGTCTCTAGAGAGCACACAGCCTACCAGAGGAGGTTAAGCCATGGCGCCAGGGAGAACCTCAGTGCCTTTCCCAACACAAATAGCATCCCAGTATTGGCCAGGCACCAAGCTGAGAGTCAGATGAGCTTGGGTTTAAATCTTATCTCTGCCATTTATTACCTAACATCTGTGAGCTTCAGTTTCCCTGTCTTTAAAATAGGCATACTATGCCTTTCTTGTGGAATGGTTACTAAGCTGAGATGAAAGAATGTTGAGCGCTGTGCCTAGGGTACAGAAAGCACTACTAAGTGTCGTGGTCATCAAAACTACTGTATGGTGTTTGGGTTTCGGTCAGTTTTGATCCTCCTTGGTTTCTGCTGGACATCACCCCACCTGCCGCCATATCTGAATGGAGTCATCAACATTGATTGAATTCCTGATATGTTAAGTGTCTTAGTCCATTAGGGCCGCCATAACAGAGTACCACAGACTGGGTGGCTGATAAACAAGACATTTATTTCTCATAGTTCTAAAGACTGGGAAGTCCAAGATCAAGGCACCAGGATGGTCGAGTTCTGGTGGGGGCCCTCTCCTCGCCAGTGTTTTCTTACGGTATCCTCACATGGTGGAAGGGGGCCAGCAAGCCGTCTGGGTCCTCTCTTATATGCACCCAGTTCCGTTCATGAGGGTCCATCCTCATGGCCTAAGTCTACCTCCCAAAGACTCCACTTCCTAAGACCATCACATTGGGGGTTAGGATTTCAACATACGAATTTTGGAGGGCCACAGACATTTAGAGCATAGCACTGAGTGTCATCGAGGCATCAAATAAATGCCTGGTGCCGTCCCTGACCTCAGAGAACTTGCAGTCTGCTTGGTTAGAAGCCACATAAGACACAGCCAAAAACTCTGGGCAAGAGCTGGGAGATGGGGGTTCTCCCCTCAGAGCTGCTATCGCTGAACATTTCTGAGCCCCGGTTTCTTTATCGGGCAAATGGGCGCATCAGTGATTCCCTGCCCATCTCACGGGAATGTTGGTTGTTGGGAAGTCTGTGACCACCCTCTGAAAACTAGAAATTGTTCAGATGGACAAAGTACCATTATCCCTACCTAGGAAGAAGCAATACAGACAGACGGTGCAGACGCTCGGCTGTTACGCATTTGTGAACGCTGTTTAATCTGATTGGCCGGGCTTGTGTTCTGATTGGCCGGGCTTGTGTTCTGATCGGCCGGGCTTGTGTTCTGATTGGCCGGGCTTGTGTTCTGATTGGCCGGGCTTGTGTTCTGATAGGCTGGGCCTGTGTCCTGACTGGTCATATCTCTATTCTGATTGGCCAGTGCCCATACCATAACCATTGTTAAATATTCTCAGACACCCTTAAACGTAAATGCCTCCTTCACTAAACACAAGACAATCCTCAAGCCTCAGTTTCCTGGTATGTAAAGTGAGTATAGCCGTATTGTCCTCCGCAGGGTGGTTTTGAAGCCTATAGGAGATGAAGTGTGATTGGATTGAGGTCAGCTTCCCCGCTCCCTAAAGGCGATGCCTGTCCCTCTTGTTCTCCGCTGCATCCTCAAGGCCTGGCTCATCGTGGATGCTGAAAAACAGGCTTTGGACAAATAAATAAAGCCCAACGCTTCCTGCTAGGGGCCTGGTCATTCCTCAGTAAATGAGGATTGAGACATAGCTGGTAAAGGATGCACTTAATGTGGGGCGGTAGGGAGAGGTGAGGACTGTGGAAAAACACAGAGCACCCACCCTTTCCAAAGACGGTGGCCACCACTCCCTTCCAGCCAACTGTTGCTCTATGGGAAGGGGATGAAGTATCACCCGATGATCCAGATTTCCCCAGAGAAGCCGGCCGTAGGTTTCTGTGGGCAGTTACACAGTTTTTAATGCATTGGCAACAGAGGAAATGCTTTAAAAATCCTATCCTACTTTAAGCAACATTGGTATGGGGGAGCCACCAACTAGGGACCATACCTGCCGCCCCTGGCATGGCCTTTGCTAATTCTCATCTCGGGAACTTTTTAAAGTGGCGGGGTCCGCCTTTCCTGTCATCCTCAGAATGGTGCTCCTGGGCTCCTCTCCTGACCTCCGCCATCACTCCCATGCCACATGTCCTCCTTGCTACACGTTTGCTCCTAGGGGGCAGCTGTGAAAACTCTGATGCTGGGCATTTTACTCATTTGTTTCTCCTTTTGAATGAGGAGAGTCCATTTTCTCCAAATAACAGACTACTTCCTAGCCCACAGACGGCCTCTTCCCAGCTGCCCCCCACTGCACCCCCAGTGGTGGCCGGGGCCTGGGCTGATAACTCACACACACCCACACCCTTGCTCTGTTGCCCGGACCCCACCAGCTGCTGGGCAGGGTTTGAGAACCTGCTTTTCATCTCAGGCCACATTCTTCTTGGCTGGAGATAAAAGTGTCAATTGGCCTGCCAGGCCCCATGCTGCTCTGTTCACGGCCCCAGTTAAAGTTGTTCCTCCCTCTGCTGAAAGTCAGGGCATCAGCAGGCAGACATGGGCACTTGGCACCTGCCTCTAGCTCCCCCTCCTGCTCTCTTCTGTTTAAGCTCCCCAGTTCTCCTCCTCGGTCAGTCTCTATGTCTGTCTCTCCTTTTGCTTCTTTTTTTTTTTTAATATATTTTTAAAAGATTTTATTTATTTATTTGCTAGAGAGAGAGAGAGCGAGCACAGGCAGACAGAGTGGCAGGCAGAGGCAGAGGGAAAAGCAGGCTCCCTGGTGAGCAAGGAGCCCGATGTGGGACTCGATCCCAGGACGTTGGGATGATGACCTGAGCCGAAGGCAGCAGCCCAACCAACTGAGCCACCCAGGCGTCCCTCTCCTTTTGCTTCTCATCACCCCTTCCTCTCTGTCCTCTCCCTCCTGTCTCCCTCATCCCTTCCTCTCTCCTCTCCCTCCTGTCTCCCTCCTGGGGAAGATGTCTCCCTCCATCTTCCCCAGCCTCTGAGCTCTGCTGGCCTCTCTGGGCTTCGTTCCTTACTAGAGAGAATCTGAACATGGTGGGGGTGCCGGGGGGGGGGGAGGGAGGACTGCTCCCCACCCTCAGAAACCAGAGCACCTTTCTCATGGGAGGAAGGAAGGCCTAGCATTTGATGCTATGAGCTGTAGAGAGGGAGTGAGGGGCAGATGGCGGAGGTGTCCTGTCTAGAGCAGGGGCTGGAGTGCTCCCTAGTTGAACGCCCTTGCTGATCCCATCATGACAGAGCCTTGGGCCTAGGCCCTTAGGAGTCCTTTAGCACACCCAGCCTACCACCAGCATTGTATCCTCTTTCCCAGAAGCCTTTGGTCTCACTGTTCTCTGGAAGTCCCAGGAGCTGCTGTGAGTGGCGCCAGCACCCTGGGGCCCTGACCTGGCCTCCCACAGCGGCTCTCTCTGGGAGGCTAACCGGGTTAGTCACCCAAACGGGGACAGGTGCAGGGCAGGACCTTCTGGGGTTGGAGGCAGCATGCTACAGCTGGGAAAGCACAGGGCCACTGTAGGCTGCCATCTTACCTCTCTGTTTTCCTGTCTATAAAATGAGCTAATGATGGCGTAAGTCTCCCTGACCTCACAGATCGGCCGGGAGGATCAAATAAGCCAATGATACATGTCAGCAGTTACAGACCACTAAGATGCCACGGGAATGGTTAGTTAGGCCAGCGCCAGGGGATGGCTACTTTCTCTTTAAAGCGCAGCCTTATATAATGGAGTGACAAGGTTGTGTTTCAATAAAGCTTTATTTATAAATACAGGTGATAGGCCAAATTTGGCTTAGACTTCAGAGCTAAAGAAGACCTGGTTTCAGATCCAAGCTCTGCCCCCTACAGGCTCTGGGGCTTTGGGTAAGTGATGTCTCTGAGCCTCCATTTCTTCCCTGTAAAGTTAGGAGAATAGTCAGATCTCCCTCATAGGGTGATGGCAGGAGTAAATGAGAGAATGCGTGGGAACTTCTAACACAGTGCCAGGCATGTAGTGAGTAGGTGATGGATATCAGCAATTGTTATTTACATAATGTTACTAATATATGTATATATGAGATAGATGTATTCTGTGCATGTACACACACACACACACACACACACACACACCCATTCCAGGAGATGCAACTGTTTTCAGTGCTGGATTTGGAATCGCCAAGAAGAGCCAAAGGAGTGTGGTCTTTGGTGAGGCTTTTCATTCCACCTTATTTAATGAGGCTCCTTCACCTTTGGCCCTCTCAAGAATGGGTTTAGCCAAGGCCCTGTTTCCTCTGTCAGGGATCAACATGCACATGGCTCGGCCTATCCACTATAGGATAGTCTGCAGTAGTCTGGGATTCTGTTTTTAGGGACAATGGGTGGGGAGGTAGACTATGAAATAGAGGTTTTCCCAAGAAACACTGTGGTCTCTGCACACGTGTAAACTCAATTCTGTAGATGTATGGTGTGGGGGATGCAGGGTTTAGAGAGGGGAGGCAGTCTGTCCTCACCCAGTTTCTCTCTCTCTTGGAAATCCCAGGAAACCAGAGGAGTGGGGGATTATTGGCAAAAGAGGGGGTATCTGGCTTAGAGACCCTTGAAGATTGCGTTTGTCAGGGCTTTTTCTGGTGCGAGTCATAGATGCTCATCACATACTGGCTTCAGCAAATAAAAAGGAAATTTTTAGTTCATGTATTGAAAAAAAGAAATCTAGATATAAACAAAGGCTTCAGGTATGGCTGGATCCAGGATCTAAGTATCATCTGAGCGTGTTCTTTATTTATCTCACAGTCCTGCTTCCTTCCTTGTGGGTTTCATTCTTAGTTAGGTACCCCATTTGTGGTGGCCCTTGGTTGTTCCAGGCTTCCATCTTTAGAGATTTAAGTGCATCAGGAAAAAGAGTTTCAGTATTTGCTCTGATTGGTCTGATGGGGGCACACCTCTGTCTATCCTCAACTGATCACTCCAGTCAGTTAGATGGAATACACTTGTATGGCCTGAATTACTGGCCCATTCCTGCATCTATGCAGTGGAATCCAGTAGGGTCTCAATTAAGAGGAATGGATCTCCAGGGAATACCGGAGGAGTGTAACCCCCAGCATTGGGATACTGAGCAGGCAAGACCAACAACTGTCCCTATAAAAAACCCACTGGTCTTTGGGTAGGGTGCCTGTGATTCATGATCCCATCTGCTTCTCTCGTTGAGTAGCCAGAGGAAAGTATGAATGATTATTAATTCAGAAGAGGAGCCATGACCCTATTTGATGAATATCTTTCTGCTTATTTGAGATTCCCGTTTCAGAGACTGTCAGGAATGTCTCTTTTTTCACTTTCACCATTGCTTTTCATCTGGCCATGAAATAAGAAGGAACTGTTTCGAGCCTAATGGTTCCCACCTCAGTTGTACATTCAGATCACCAGTAGGAGTGGGAGGGTGGGGGGTTGGGGGGGATGCTTTTCAAAATCCTAATTACCAAGCTGCACCCCAGTCCAATGACATCAAACCTGATGAGCACGGGGCCCAGGTATCAGTACTTTTTAAAGCTCCCTGGGTGATTGCCACATGCAGCCAAGGTCAAGAATCACTGACCCCACCTGGAGCAGCCAGCATATTCGGGTCTGTCCTGTACGGGGAAAGCCAAGTTCTTGCAGGGTTTTCTGAACACCTACGACTTCCGTGTAGTTACTGCACACTTTCTTTTCTCATCTCAAGCCCCAGAAATAAGTAGGAGACGGGCTCTGGACTGTGAGGTGATTCTGTGTGATTTACGGATGCTGGGACCCCGCTGGGGCGGTATACTGCCGGCACTGTTCTTGCTTACTAACACACTGATGACTGTTAGATTATCAGGTCCCCTTGCCCCGTCTTCGCCCGCTCTGGCGCCGAGGCATCTGCTCAGGTCCGGAATGCACATTTGCAGAGCTGGAGGAAGTGGGTGGGCGGGCGGGCAGGTGTGAGATGCAGACAGAGCTGTGGTTCCTGGAGCAGATGACAGACAGATCAGACGGTGGGGTCAGGGCCAATGCGGAGACTTCAACAGCTGTCCAGAGGGCCTAAACTACCCGCCACTCCCCACCTGAGGGTCATTCATTCATTCAGCAGATGCTCATGGAGGACCTACCAAATCAGGTGCTGTGTGGCAGTGTCAGAAAAAAAATTGTTGATTCCATATCTAAGGTTTAGAACAAGAGAAGACCCTGGTAGTTATAAGTGCTGGATCTATGGGTCAGCTGCGTCTGACTCTCGTTCCCACCCCATTCCCTAATGGTGGAGATTGAACGAACAAAGAAATCTAGATATAAACAAAGGTTTAGGATTTAGGGCATGGATTTAGGGCACAGAGACCAGCCTCCCCCAAGACCAGGCTTGGGACCTGGTGATGTTTTCAACCAGCCATCAGCAGGATGAGAAAATTAAAACAAGGAACAGTGTTTCCATCATATATGTTCGTGAACTAAATAAATAGCCCTTTGGTTGGAGATAACATTCTTCATATCTTTCTGGTGTCAAGTATCCTTTTTTAAAAGAAAATGATGGGTAATTATATAGATGGCAATTTTTTTTTATGTAGTTTCTTTCCTTGGAAATAAACACTGGCAACTCTAGTCCCCTATTTATTACGTTTACTGGTCCATAAAATGCAAGTCAGGAACCCTGTCTCGAGATTGGAGTTCTAAAGGTTGATGATTAATCTTATTCAGAAACAAACCTGTTCTTCAAAATGCATCTTGCATAAACCCCCGATATATAAGTCAGCATGAAAATATGTGAAATATACATGAAAAATATATGAAAAGCAGAGTTTTTCTGGGTTGTATGCAGCAGGGGTCCTGGTGTCCTGTCCCCATCCCTTCCTCCTGTCCCCTGACAGTGGGGATCCTGGGACCCCTTCTTTCAAACTCAATTTGTAAACTGCATTCTAGGTATTTCTGTAAGTGTAATGAATGAATGGGAAACGCAGAGCCATTAGAAGGGAGAATATTTTCCAAAAGCCCTGATTCCTGACTGGGTTCAGTCATCCCAAGGCTGAATGTCCTTGACCAGTTAGAGACCCTTCCCAACCTCAGTATGCATCTAGCACCTGCTGGTGCCGAGGGGTGCAGTCCTCATCATAACAACCCTGGGAGGAGGCAGCATCTGATTTTCTTACTTTGGAAAAGAGAAGAACATGGTCAAGGGAAGTTACTGGTTGTCACAGCATCACCAAAAGGGAGGAAGGGCAGGGGTCACATACGTTTATCTTAAGATCCAGGGCTTTTGTCCTCTTTTCCTATGCTATAGAGTCAGGTCTAGAGTCCCGGAGGGAGCTTTGGAATTAGAGGGTCCCCTGCAGAACGTTCCCGTGAAACCCTTCGTGAGCCCAAATGGTGTGAAGCAAAGAAGTAATGAGCATTTTGTAAAAGCAAAAATCCTCTTTGGATTTCTTTCTCGTGG